>CAJNIZ010044883.1:31394-47557 GCA_905231905.1 Symbiodinium pilosum
TAAACCCTACACCCTAAACCGCGCTGATTTTTTAAAATTTCCGCAGGTCCAAGGCTTTGGTAACCCAAGGTCCCTTTCCCTAAGGGTCCAAGTACCCAATAATCACCATCCTGGGTTTTGGGTTTTGGGTTTAGGGTTTAGGGTTCAGGGTTTAGGATTTAGGGTTTAGGGTTCAGGGTTTAGGGTTCCTAAGAGTCTAAGTACCCAATAATCATATACTTGCCCCAAACCTATACTACAATTACTATTACCAAAGCCCTACGTACCCAAATGTTGGGTACATGGACCTTTAGGGTTTTGCATGAAGCCTCTGTAAGCAAACACAGTTCAAGGATCCCAGGCCCAAAGCCCTAAGCCTTATATACCCCTATATACCCAAGGGGTCAGGGTTTAGGGTATTGGGGGTTCAGGGTTTAGGGTACCCTATATACCCTAGATACCTGAAGCCCGAACCCCTTTATACCCCGATGCAACCCCGGAAAGAGGCACCCCCCCCTCCCCCCCCCGGTAGTGCCTTTCCACGGAGGCAGAATTGAAACCCAGAAAAATCCAAGCTGGCTTGATCCAAAATGAGCCATAGTCTACACTCCTTCAAGGGTTTAGGCTTTAGGGTTGCCATAGTCTACACTCCTTCAAGGGCTTGGTATATAGGGTTTAGGATTTAGGGCCTCCGAAATGAGCTATAGTCTAAACTCCTTAAAGGGCTATTTAGGGCCTAAACTCCTTGAAGAGGGGGGGGCATAGGCTTTAGGATTTAGGGTCTGAACTCCTTGAAATTATACAGAGTTTAGGGTCTAAACTCCTTGACGGGGGTTATGCATAGAGGAGTATCATAGGGGTTATTAAGCGGGATACTAGGAGTTTAGAATATAGCTCACATGGCCTCATGGGTGGTTCGTGGGTGGGTTTCACTAAATTAAAGGTACCTTTCTTGGGTCCCCATAATAACAAGGACTATAGTATTGGGGGTCTACATTGCGGTTCCCCCTATTCATGGAAACTACCATCGTTGATAAGGATATTGTAGTCCTCTATGCAAGATGATGTCATATCCTACTTGGGGATATAGTATTTCATAAGAATGTATGTAATCTTATTGGGTTCAATCACTTCCGACAACATGCTTTCTTTGATTTTCGGCCGCACCCAGCCGTAGTAGTTCTACTTAATGGCCTGTTTTAGGGCACTTATAACACCAGTTACACATTAACTACCTAAACCCTAAACCCTAAACCCTTAACTACGCGTGAACCTTCAGGTAAACCCCTCCCCACCCGAGAGCTGTGCATCCTGGCAGATCCTTGTCTACGTGTATCACCCGCAGGTTGCCGGATCCTCAGAATCTTGGGTTTTTAAGCCTTAAGGTCTAGGGTTTAAGGTTTAGAGTTTAGGGCGGTGGGATTTTTTGGGGCTGAAGAGTTTGAGGATATCCACCGGATTTAGATTCTAAGGCTTTTGTTGGTTTTGCTTTAAAACGTAGACCTTGACGCTTGCGGCCAGCTGCCAAAGATCCTGATCATGGTGGGGTCATGCTGCCCTTTTTGCGCGGGAGGGCGTGCCCAAAATTGCAGTTTGCCGGCTCAGGTGTTAGAAGCCCCCAACCCTAAACAAGGTGTTGTTTCTCGGTAGCGTGGTTGCTCAGGGCTTACACCTGTTGCACAAACCGTAACCTCTAACCTCCCTGAACAAAAAAAGAATAAAGATCTCACATAGGCCCGCTCTAAAAGCACAGCAGTCTTTATCAGGTCCTTTTGGAGTTTCATGTTAGTTTGGCGAGGGCAACCTTAAAGCCCACGCGGTTACGTTGATTGAGACCGGCACTTTACTTGTGGTAAGTAGGGATTGAAGGCCTCTTTTTAGGCTTTAGGTCTTACTGTTTAGGGTTTTTGGGGGCTGTCATAGACGTTCGTTCCCAACCCTAAACCCTAAACCCTAAACCCTAAACCCTAAAACTTCCTTTAGAAATCTACGGTTTAGGGTTTAGGGCAAGCCCCCCTAGCCCCCCTGCGAGGATCCCAGCAAGTAGTTTAGGGTTTAGGGTAGGGTTTAGGGTTTAGGGTTTAGGGTTTAGGGTGGGTACCCCATACTACTATTGGGAAATTCCTAGAAACCCTTGAGGGGTTTCTACTTTTGAGATCCTGCCAGGGGTCTGGGTTTCCACCCTAAACCCTAAACCCTAAACTTATCCAGATCCCCTGGAGTGAATAGGGGCTCCGTCATGGTGAGAAACCCCATACGAGCTACAGACAATTTAGGGTTTAGGGTTTAGGGGTTTAGGGTTTAGGGTTGTCCAAAGGAGCAGTAAGGGTAGACGGGGTGTAGGATTTAGGGGTTTAACGTTTGGGGTTCAGGGCTTGGGTTTAGGGTTTAGGTTTTTTGGGTTTGGGGTTTAGGGATTGAGGCTTAGGTTTTGGGTTTAGGGCTACCAAGGGACCATGAAAGGTGGACATAGGCGTCCCTGTGGTAGTTTAGTATACTCCTTAGTTTAAGATATTGCCTGATTGGGACATTAATTACCTGAGATTATGTTGGCTGTAGCTCATATGAAGTGGGGTTGTTATTACGGTTTTGGGTGAGTGCATATAGTGCTCATGAATATTAGTGAATGTATGCATTTGGTGTCCAGTTTGGTTGACCATAAGATTCAGCCCTACCACGAAAAGCCTATAAATTGTGTTTAGCATGAGAACCTTGCCTGCGACACCGCGACAACTCTGCGTCCACGGCTTTTGCTTAATTCGCGGCCTGCATACCGTAGAAGGTACCTAAATTCTAGACTCCTGGGTTGTAGTCCTGAACCCTAAACCCTAACCCTACACTCATACATTCCAGTTTCTCAAAGAGGGTTGCGCTTAGGGACCCTAGGGATATGTGGGGATTCTACGCGAGTTCTGGGCTCCTTATGTGAGATTAAAGGCCAGTGCACGTCTCACTGCGGCTGTTTTTTTTTTCAGGCCACAGCAAGACAAGCTCTTGTGAAGGTTTTTACAGGCCCAGTTGCACATTTCCCCAAAAGCGCGGCCGATACATGGGACTGTGCGCCTATTTAGAGCCCCCCATATGTTCGCAGGTGCTTTTGTCTACCTCAATTCTGCACTAAGTTTGTGTCATGCTTTTGATGGATGATCAAAGTGTTCCATGCCAGTCATACTGAGGGTATGTGTTTGGTGTGCTTCTGGATACACAAATCCTTTTCATAGATAGGGCAGCTCAAATCGACCTCATAATAATGTTGGTAAACCCCTAAACCCTCAACCATAAGCCCTAAGCCCTAAACCCTAAACATTTAGGCTCCTGCAGCAACCTTGAACCCCAAGACCTCAGTCCTAAGACCTTTCCCTAAGGGTCCAAGGACCCAAATAATAAGGCTTGAGGGCCCAAATACCATTAATGCTATAGTATTTGGGCCCTAAAACCCTATTATTTGGGTCCTTGGACCCTTAGGGGTCTATATTCGCCTTAGACCGTAAACCCTCTATGCCCTAAACCCAAGACCTTCTATGCCCTATATACTCGCGCGAGGCCCCGGACCTTTTCGAGCTTAAGGCCAAAGACCGGGAGGTTCACAAACTGGCTCTGCTAGGGGATGAGGGATTCTAAGTGACCCTAAACCCTAAACCCTAAATCATAAGTGGGTTTAGGGTTTAGGGGTCACCCAGGGACTCTAACGGTTGATGCTAAACCCCCTGCATGACCCTAAGTACCTCGTACCTTGGGGACTTCTTGCTTGGAATTTACGAGATTCAGGTCATGCACAGTTTTTAGTATCAAGAATATGTAGCTTTGCTTGGGGTGGTTATGTTTTTTTGTTTGTGAGAAGGGAGTATAGTAAAAGGGACTACGGGTTTTGAAGTTCAAGATTTGGTGTGCAGGGGCTAGGCATATGCTAGCCAAGCCAGGGTTCCGGGGTTTGGGACGCAAGCTTTAAGAATCACCTGACCTCACAGCCGCTGGTTCCCCTAAGTTAGCCCTAGTCATTCTTAAATGGCCCCATAAAGAACGTCATTTGATTCGGTACTTGGCGAGGTAGTTCGGGGGGAGTACTGGAATCCTTAGTAAGTTAAGGAGAAAGCTTGCCAGAATTGTGGCCTGCTGCTTGCAGGTACAGGGCTTAGACCAGTGGTGAAATTTAGCAACCCTAAATTTAAACCCTAAACCCCAAAGTCTTCACCACTTGTGATATCATTTTCCTAAGTCTCATGAACCTCCCAGTAGACTAGCAGTCCCGGGGTAATTTCTGGTTCCCGTCACCAGAACTCGTATAGAGGTTTGTTGTGGATATATGGCGTTCATGGATTAGGGAGACTAATCATTTTTCAAATTCAGGCTTGTGGACACCGCTTTGAAACCAAAGACCCATGCACCTATACCTATGAACTTCTAGCGCTACCTCAGCCGCAAGATAATGCGGGATATTGCCCCAGAGATCAAAGTGCCTAGATGTGAGGGTAGAAGGTGCCAAAGACCGTTCCACGCATAAAAACAGGACATTCATGAAGTCAACAAGTAGAACCTGCTCAAGTCCTTTGGCAACGGCCGCTCAACATCTGCGGGAGAAGTTTGATTCACAAACTCAAAGAAAGAATAAACACCAATGGTGATGACACCGACTTGCTTGAAGAGAACATCATACCATCAGCTCTAGACAAAGAAGCCGCCAATGAGCAGGCAAACCCTACACCTTCAACTCCAAACCGTAAACTCGACATCGTAAACCGCAAGCCGTACACCAAAACCCCAACTTTATCCCAGCAACGGTGTCTGAGTGCAACTCTTTTCATAGGTTTGTGCTGTAGTTAATGATTGGGCCGCCCAATTCGAAGCCCTAAACCCTATATGCCTGTCAGTTCTTTTGGACTTCCCGTTTGAGCCAGCCAAGTCGTAAATCCTAAGCTAGCAACCCTAAACGCCAGCCCAAAACTTTAAAGCCTGAACTCCAGGCCACTAGACCCACAAATCCTTGAAACCTACAGAAAGGCAAAAGCCTACGGGGTTTAGTGTTTTTGGGGGATCAGGGGTTGAGGGTTTTAGCGTCTTAGCCCAGAACACCTCCCTGATCTTCCAAAGCTCGACTGGCAAAACGCAAGTTGTCTTCAGGTACTAACCCCATACTGCCTGAAAGCTCCATTTTAGATGACACACGTGCTTTGTAACATGATTAGTAGAAGGGACTGCACGGAATGACACCAAAACCCTGGACTAAAAATCCCAAACCCTCTAAACCCTGATCTCTAAACCAAATTCGCGCGATCCCTCAACCCTTGGCCTTTTTTTTTTTCATCTTGTATACTCCGCAGAAATCCCTCTACAGAGGCATCTCTTTAATCCCGCACTAAGAGCACCTACTTCCCTCAAACCTAAACCCCAAATCCTAAATCCTAAGCTCTAAATCCTAAACCCTAAATCCTAAACCCTAACCCTAAATCCCAAACCACCCTTCGACTTTTGAAGCTCTCGGCGCCAGGTGGCCGAGACAGAGGAGCTTCGAGGCTTTCTGGCTGAGCCGGAGGCACCAAGAAGCGGAGATGATGTTTAGGGTTTAGGGTTTAGGGTTTAGGGTTTAGGGCTCATGGCATCTAGTAATGGTCATAATTTTAGGAAAAATACTAGTATTGATTGATAATGATGAATAAGCCTTGTGGCTCAGTATCTATAGTTGTGAGAGCTATGATAGTAATTGTTTTATTAGTAATGATAGTCATCAGTTAACGCTAATAATAGTAATAATAATAAGAAGAATTAGGATAGTTCTACCAGAAATATTTGCAGTAGCACTATTAATTGCGATGAGGATTTAGGGATGTCCTGTGTTGCTTTACAATAACTTAGCTAGTGGTTCATATTATGTACGCCTGTATATGCGGGTGCGTTTTTTGGTTTTAAGCTGCCTTCATCTCTTCTGGAACGGTGGGGGCATATAAGCGGTTGCACACGCATATCTAATTATACCGTAATAACATAGATATGGTGCTTGGGTTGCGTTTAGTTTTTTCTTTGTGGGGCTTACGGGCTTCGGGTTTTCGGTTACCGTTTTCAGCCTAGGGTTGAGGATATTCGGCCCATATACACCCCCTAGCCCCCTCCATGCTTCGGAAGACAGAGATGTTTTTTTAGTAGGTGTGTCTAGGCCTTCTCCGCTCGCAGCTTGATCAGACCAATAGCTTTTCGGATCTGGCTAGGGTGGCCATTGAGAAATCCGACATTTCCCGGGGACTGTTCGGGTCGTTACGTGTTTGGGCGCCCTGACAAGATCCTTCAGACCCCGTGAAGAGCGCAAGCAGTAAAGCCAAATGCAGTAAACAAGTCTCAAGCCCCTTTGGAGCCAAGTTCGTGAATGCCAAAGAACCCAAATCTTGAAACCCGGAGCTTGAAACCTTCAAGGTTTTCTAAATGGAAGCCCGAAGAATAAAGATAGTCTCCTGTTTATTTTAATATCATGTGCCACACGGTTTAGGGCTTGAGGATTCAAATTGTTCAGATCAAAAACCTCAAGCCCTCCAGCTAAATCCTCTACCCTGTACTCTAAAACCTTAAACCTCAAGTCGTGAGCTTTAAGCCCTAACCCCTAAACCCTTCCACCCTCAAAACCCCTACAGCCCCTCCCTACCCTGCATCCCAAACTCTGAACCTCGCAGTCCAAATCCTTGGCAGGGTTCCTTTGGCTCCTGTTGACGCTGCCGCCCAGCCTCCACGCCGTTCGGCTTTTTGGCTTTAGGGTTTTCAGGATTTGGGGTTCTAGGTGTTAGGATTTAGGGTTGTGGGTTTTAGGAGTTAGGGTTTTAGGATTTAGGGTTGTAGGAGTGTTCTTGATTTAGGGTTTTAGGATTTAGGATTTAGGGTTTCGGGTTTGGGATTATAGAGTTCAGGATTTAAGCTTCATACAAACCTTACAACAAGGTCCGTTTTTGGCGGAACCCTCAACTCCTACATCTCTGATATGGTAGGAGTTTAGGGATATGACCCTCGACAGTGGAGAATTAAACGGACAAGAGGATGTCACATGATATGGAAAGTGGGTTTCTGTGGTTGTTTATAGTGTATAATTATATGAGGGGTTGACACACTTATGGTACTTTTTGGGGTCCCCTAAATGTCTGGGGCCGCGCTATATGAGGGTTCCAAAATGCGGAGCAACTTTCTACATGGACATACGTCATGAACCCCAACCGTGAAACCCTAAACCCTAAACCCTAAACCCTAAACTCTAAACCCTAAACCCTTAATTGTAACCCTAAAGGAGCCTACGAGTGGCATGAGCATTGGGCAGGCAAGCTCTCCAGTATCATCGCTGGAGCTCGCGCCGCCTCTCTCGACTGGTTGCATGGGTCAAAACAGATGGAGTTGGGTTTTTAGTCCCCCTTAAGTAGATAGAATATGGGGTATATGGGGTAATATACCCAAAGCCATATTCTATCTACTTAAGCGGGGCTATAGGGCTTAGGGTTTAGGGTTTAGTCCGGCCACGCGCACAGGGGGCCGTTTCACGATATCTTCCATAGAATCCTTGAAGAGTGCCCTCATAATTCCTCCCCTGTTTCTACACATCCTTAGGGTCCCCATGAGAGCAAGCCATGTTTCAAAATCAGCTCACCTAAACCCTTAACCCTCAGCCATCCTCACAGCCAAGAAGAGTCCGCAGCATTTTCGGGTCCGCAGATTATACTGAAGAGGGTCCCCTGTGTTCGCAGCGTCCTGTTCTGGGCTATTCGAACTTTAGGGGCCTCTTTTAAGTCCTTGTTACTTCTAAAGGTTTTGATATGTGGAGGCCGGTGTTGGGGCTCCCCATTTATGGAAATCCCTACGTCCCCATGATCCCCATGCTTGAAACACTCAGGAACAAGTAAAGCCACAACACTACATGTATCGATCTGGGTTCTGGAATACAAGGTTAGTAAGGGGGCTTTACATATATAATGAATAAATATAGTCCCTCTTAATTAGATAGAATATGGGGTATATCGGGATCTTTGTATAACATACCCCAAGCCATATTCTATCTACTTAAGGGGGACTATAAATATGTGTGTATATATATATATATATGTATAGAGGTTTGTGAGCATACAGCCCAATGATAAGGCTTGTGGACCTCACAGAATGCTACAGTTTTAAGAAGAAACCATGAGGTCTCAAAGTCAAACCACTTAGGGAATGACTGGAAGAGCAAATGGAAGCTACTGTTTAGGGTTCAGGGACTGGAAGCCACAAATGGAAACTACCATCTTATTCGTTATCATATAGGACCCACTGTAGGGATCCACTCAAGAATTCCCTACTAGCAGCCAGTAAGATGGAGGGTCTGAACCTAGGACCTAGGACCATATTTTGAGACTCTCTTGACGCAGTAAGTCTGCTTAGCCACAGGGAGCAAGGGCCCTGATCCCCAAAGCCTGAACCGTGAAGCTATGATTATGGGACTTCAGACCTGGGGTTGTCGGGTAGAGAGAGCCCTGAACCCTGAAACGTGTAGACGCACAAAGTCAAAGGAAGCTTCAAGAAAATTCGGCCCAACGTTTTAGGAAAAGTAACATTTTGGCTCAAGCTTTCTTTCTCCAGCAGCCCCCCCATCCTCACACTATGGAAGCACTACTGCAGATGGAGGATGCGGACCATGTCATGAGCGAGGAGGAGCCAGAACCGGAGCCTTGCAATGCTGTACCTCCTACCACGGATTCCGTGACTGCCTTGAGTAGGCAGCCATCCCGAAAAAGGAGCTGGGAGGCGATGGCTGCTGAAGCGCAGGCTGCAAGTTGTCAAACAACTTGGGGTGTCTCAACTTTGCATACTGTTGACAGCCTTAGGGACACGTGGGATTTAGACGGATTCGGGTGGTCCATATTGCAGATTATGTGAGGATGCTTTGAAAACTTCCAAATCACTTAAAAAATGTCTTCGCCTTCTCGTTCATGGGGCGCATGCTGATAGTTTCCGGCACACGAACTGAAGGTGATATTTTCTGCTGGTCGCTCACTACTCACTTCGCTTTGTTGATCTCCTACTAGAGAAGGGAGATTGGCATGATGAGAGGAAAGCGTTGAGCATAAGCCCGGCGCTTCCACATCCTAACCCAGAGACATTTTCGCACCTCCCTCAGCAAGTGCACCAGGATCCGGTGTGCTGTTGCGACTGAATACTCGGCCATTATCTCTTGAGATGTGTTATACGCTTCTATTGAATCTACATCTCCCAATCTGAGAGCCTAGCTGCCCTAGCCCGGAAAGGAAAGAGATCGAGCAGGCTTATCACGCATGTTTGCTTTAGAGACAAACTGACATGTCAGAGCTGTTTAAGCATGAGCCGCGGCCGACTGAGCCCATCAACCGATCCTGTACTGAGAAGCCGCAACAGGTAATTGTGTACTCTCAACTTGCCTTATTGGGGCAGTGATATCAATAACAGCTTATCCAGAATCAATTAAAATGTAATTTAGACCATAGCCCTGCCCCAAGAATAGTAGTCTCCGGGCATATTGTATAATTGTGGTCTTGTTATGGTGTTCCGGCCTCGGATTTTATACATGTGGGGCTAGTCCTTGCTGTGAAGTCAACATTGTAGGTGTGCAGTGATTGCAAGATTTCAATTCATTTTGTTCTGGCCTGGGCGCGGGTCGGGCTTAGCCAACTGACAAGAAAAATCTGTGCGCTCTTGAACAATGCCCTGCGAATGATTTTCTGTGTTGTGCACCAGCCTTGCCAGTCCTTGCTTCAAGAAGATGTTTTTCTAGAAGTTGCATGCAGCTAAGTACAGTAAGGCAGGAGGATCCTCGAGTAAGCCTGCCCAACTGCTTGAGCTCCTAGCAGGGACTTAGTGGCAGAGCCCATGTCATGCTCCTGCCATACGCACCTCCTTTCAGGATGCAAGAAAACCCAAGCTACAAGTCCATGTAACCGTGTAACAAAGAGATTCCAGTGGCATGTGATACAGATGAAAACCCACCAAATGACCAAGACATCGTGCACTGCTGAAGGACCTCTAGCTTATGCGGAACCTCTGCTCTTCACAAGCACGCCGGATTTTTTTCGAACCAACCCCTCACGTCTGGGCTACACACCCTGGTAGTGGTATTCTGGGTCCAAACCTAGTGTACTCCCAAATCAGAAGAGATCTGGAAACTGCAGGGCAGGCGCCAATGCGCGCGAGACAGCGCGCACGGCGGTGACAAAAAACTGTAATTGATCCCAAAGGGATCAAATGCCCAAATAAAGGTCCCAAGTACCATGCTCTGTACGTTTTTGGGGGATTTAACATCGCCAAAGACACAGGGCCTTGCAAGAGCAAGGACCCTTCAACTGAGTAGTGTTTCAATTTGGGGAACCATAGTCTCAGCGTAGAGCAAGATTGCATCCTTTTGGTTATAGTATTGAAGAAAAATCTCATCTTAGTTGGTTCAGCCACCCAATTTTTTTTAAGCGACCATTCCATACTTGGGCTGTATTAGAGACTACCAATTTGGAGTCCTTTGCCTTCAGAATTCTAGTTTACTATATGCACCCATTGTGGTAACTGGATTTACGCTCCTTCACTGGAACCCGCTTCAGGTTTCTCTGGCTGTATATGGAATAACCCAGACACATGTGGGCCCATGAGCCAGTTATATGTAGCTACTAAGTCCCATGAACCTCCGAATCCTCCATGTCATGTTAAACCCTGAGCTTCGTAGGGATGATCAGGACGCCTCAACAAATACTTTACCAGATGGTTTCCTGATGTCGGCTCCAGCTGCAATCGGCGTCAACACCCCCAGCAAGACACTGTTCTTGATAACGACGTGCGGGGTGTAAGCCAATCATCACTCTAAAGCTTACTCTACAGAGCCACGCACCCAAACAGCATAGAGCTAGGCACCGAGCCGTTATACTTCACGGTCAGCGCTGCGTCCTAGGAAGGCAGAACAGCATTAAATGCTAATTACACACCCCGAGCTCCTAAAGCCTCAGCTTTGCGACATGGGCCCCTGGGCCCTGACCCCTGCACGCTGTCAGAGCTACACCCTGCAGCCCGAACACTAAGCTTCAAAGCTTCATTCAGACAGTCAGCCACCCTTAACCGGTGGTCAAGAGGTAGTGGGGAGTTGATCCCTACAAGACCCTCCTATAGTTAATATTACTCTGTACTCGCCCCAAGACCCTGAACCCTAAACACCAGGAAGTCTCGAAGCCCCTTCCTCTACATCCTAAACCCTGAGCCCTAAACTGTAAACTTGCAACCTTGAAGCTTAAACGCCTGCGCCGCTCGGCTGCCCAAGGGCACATGGAGGCATGCTTTCTCGAAGATCCGTGTCATAGGGATTTCCCCAAATTAGGGGTACCTTTAAAGGCGGAATATAGGGGTTATATATGGAGGGGTATATAGGGATATATATATGTATATGGTGCAGTGCTGGCCAGCAGCCCCCCCCTCCCCCCCTCCCAATGGTATGGTATTGGTGCAAGGTCCCACAGATGTCAGCATTCTGGTAAGTGACTGTCACTTTGCAGCATCAAGAACTGCATGTTTCAGAGGTCAGGCAGATCCTCCTCCTCCCCTCTGGTTTGGTGGGCTTGCTTTCTTCCATTACTGTCAAATAATTCAGATTTTCCCCCCCGCCCCCCCTGTAGTGTCGTGAGTGTGGTTTCTCCCAAAACTTTCAGCTTTCTCTTTTGCTTTAAGCAGTCAGACCTCCTGCATCCCCCTGAAGTGTGGGTGGCTGTCTTCCTTCAATAACCGTCACCATGTGCCCCAAGTCATTCAGATCTTTCCCCTCCCCTTGTGGTCTGGGTAGTAGGGGAATGTACCATCCTTATGATGGTTGGCAAAAATCGGAATCTGCAACATTAAAAACAACGACCCTTCGCGGATCGTGAGCAGGACACTTTCCCCCCTGCCCCCCCTGTGGTGTGGTGGGTGTGCTTTCTCCCAAAGCTGTCAGCATTCTCCTTTGCTTTAAACAGTCAGACCCCCTCCATCCCCCTGAAGTGTGGGTGGCTGTCTTCCTTCAATAACCGTCACCATGTGCGCCAAGTCATTCAGATCCCCCGTGGTCTAGGTGGTGGGGTACATGCACCATCCCTGTGATTGTTGGCAGTTTGGGGATTTGCAACATCAAAAGCAACAACAGTTTGTGGATCGTGAATAGGACAGCCGCCAAGTTTGTGAGTGTTGGCACTTTCGATATTTGCAACATGAAAAATGGTGACAATTACGAGGATTGTGACTAGGACACCCACCATCCCTGTGATTGTTGGCACTTTTGAGATCTTTTGACATCTGCGACAGGAGAAATGGTGATAGTTACGAGGATTGTGACCAGCACCCACGATCCTTGTGACTGTTGGCACTTTTGAGATCTTTAACATCAAAAAACGATGACAGTTACGAGAATGGCAGGTGCTGGGCCTCAAAAACGAGGACAGTTACGAGGGACCTGGACACCCACCATCCCTGTGACTGTTCACATTTTTGCGAGTGCGGGGCTGGCGGTTAGGGGACCATNNCGGCTAGGGGACCATACCATGGGGTCCATGGGGGGGGGGGTGCTGTCGACACGGGACACGACACCATATGTATGGTTTAGGGTTTAGGATCTCCCAAAATTAGGAGTTCAGGGTTAGGGGGGTTTCCCAGATCTAGGGGTTCCTTTCTGATATACATATATATACATATATCTATATATATATATATTAAGGGGTGTATCTTGGGGTCCCCTAATTTGGGAAATTACCATGCAACCATGCAGGTATATGGTAGGTTCCCAAGTAGACTCAACGAGATGCTTCCTTGGGTACTGTAAGGTTCAAGTCTAGACTATGTAGGTATATGACCCTTGGCTCTGGGCCGTAGGGTCTTTGGAAAGTAGGGATCACATGCGCAGTTTCTCAACATTTTGTGGTTCTTGTGGCATTGCGGGTGTAAGTGGCAGCAGTTGGGCTTGGGTAGTCGGGTCCGTAGAATCAAAAAGTTCGGTTCGACGCCATCTACAGGCAGCGGGTCAGCTAGTCATGATTTAGGGGTCTCAAGGTGCATTTTAATGTTAAAGCCATGGGCCCCTCATATGAGCCCTGAACCCTGGAATCCTTACAGACCTACTATGTAGCCCTTAAGGGTCCCTAGACTCCCCTTAATATTTCAAGGGCCCCTTTTTCTTTGCCCATATTTCCAACTTTAGCATTGCAGCTTCGTGCTTTCTACCGCTCAGTAGTAAGTACCACCTAATTAGTAGGCAGAACCCATGAAGCTTAGGTAAATAGGGCCACAGGTAGTGTGTGGTAGGGAATACAGACAGACAGGGTAGGGGGACTATCATATGGTTTGTAGAAGGACTACCATACAGCAACCTGTCCCAAGGTAGATCCCAGGTAGTTGTGGCACTGCCTCCAAACATTATTTGGTCCAAGCTGACTGGTAGGTTGTGCATTTACAGTGGTGCTGCTCCTAAGCACGATAGCCAAACCGATTTCTGTCAGTCAAAGTGAAGGAAGAGACGCTTTATGTCAAAGTGTTCGACACGGTCCTTGCAGCAGTTAAATACCAGACATGTCATTCCTCACTACCCCAAGATCTTCACACCGCGCTGCAGCTAAGATGGTCGCCCGACCGTATCATATCTTCAGATACGAGAGAGAAGATCAACCTCTTGACGCAAGAAATGGCGTACCTCCCAAATGATCCAAGCCGGTGGGTTTGAATCAAATAAACCATAGTCTAGTATCCCCCTTATAACCCCAAATAATCCCCTATGTATCCCCCCTTAAGGAGTCTAGACTTGAAATGCTAGGCCAAGACACCGCACTCTTGTCCCGCCGCCGGTCGCTATTTCATGAACATAGGAATGCCTGTGCAGAGCCGTACAGAGTCCCTAAACCCTTAAACCCTAAACCCCTAAAGCGCAAGGCGGTGCAGTGCAACATGTGGAGGTTCGTGTTACCCCACCTACAAGTAGGGTTATACTGGGGTTCTATTGGGATAATGGAAAACAAAATGGAAACTACTGTATAGGGGTTATATTGGGGTAATGGAACATAAAATGGAAACTGCTGTAATATGTAGGGGTTATATTGGGGCTATATTGGGGTTATATTAGGGTTATACTGGAATAAGCCCCCAGCTGTATGTCGAGAAGCAGTTGCTTGTCGTCGATTTATTGCGCCGAACCAAAAACAGAAAAGCCTCCATCGACAAGGTGAAAGCCAGTGCAATCTGCACGCCGCAACTTCCCACAGTGTCCAATGCCCCGTAAGTTAAGACACCTGAGATGCCTGAAATGACACCAGGAGTCAATATCAGGGTTACCAAGGTAGCCTAAAGGGTGGACAGGTCCTTTAATAGTTTAGTGTAGTCCCAGTACCAGTATATTCCTGAATAAGGGTGCATGTCCAGGAGCTACGTAAGGATATATTGACGGTAGCTCATATGACTTAAGGCAGATGATTTAACTGAGGGCTATTGGGCTCCCTTTATTGATACTTCCTACAGACCGGTTGGGCTTAGGGTTTAGGGACCTTTTGTTGGTGTAGGATGCCATAAGCCGAGGCACCACCTATCTAAAGTCTGCACCAGGTCTTGCAAACCCCGGGGTAGGGGCACCGTTTTAGGGAGGATAGTCACCGCCCCAACCCTAGACCTTACACAATTTAGGGGTTAGGCTGAAACCCCCTTTTGGTTTTATAGTACAAGGAGAGAAAGTTTTCGTTTATCTCAGCCACTTGCTTGGCCTGAACATGGCTGCGCCTCTCGCAAGCTAACACGAAATAGATAAAACAAAAAAACATGTGTAAAGGGACAGTAGTCTAGGGCTTCTATGTTCGCTGGTTTTTGACTTACTCACGCTACAAATTTGACAGTTTTCGAACCAGCAAAATGAAACAACCGCCCTAAACCCTCAACCCTAAACCCTAAGCTTTTAACCTTAAACCCTAAATCCAAAACCCTCAACCCTAAATCATCAAACCTAAACCTTAAATGGTAAGCAATAAACCATAAACCCTAGACATGCCCCTTCAGACCTTAGGATTTGGGGCCCAGGAGATTCCGCACCCGTCCTGAACCCACACAATCTAAGGCTACCTTCTTAGGATTAAGGGTCCTTATCTCAGGTTTGGGACCCAAAGGCCTAAAGCTTGGAGGGTTTAGGGTTAAGGGGGTGATCCAGAATACTGGCTTGTTCCTCACTGACTGATGCCTGCAGAAAGATGTTGTCATCTACCTTAAGCCTGAAAGGCCTTCACTTGAGGTTTCATATAAGGAGGCATACTACAGGGTCATGAAACCGAAGGCTATTCAGGTCTACCGTAGGCTTGAATTCAGCCCCAAACCGTAAACCCTAAAAGCCTAAAAAGCCTGTAGGGCTCAGGGTTTACAGAATCCTGCCGAAAGACTGCTGCTGGTCAGATCGTCACTCTCCAGTTTGGCCATTTCGCCAATCATGCAGGAACCCCAGGAACCCCAGATGAGCCATATTCTAAGCTCCTTAGAGGGGTTTTATGGGATTTCAGAATTTCAGAATATAGCTCAGATGGGTACAAGGATTATGTGATAATTTTCTTGAGCTCAGATGGGCCACGAGATGCGAAACCCTAAATAAGGTGATGACTTGTTCATTTCCTTGTCCATTCATTTCCTAGATGACTTCTATGCAATAAGCCGTACTTAAAGGGGCTTGGAGAAACCCTAAAACCCAAACTCTGAACCCTAAACCCTAAACCCTAGGGTTGTGGTTAGGTCTGCGTGAGGCGTCTTCTCAAGGCGCGCAAAGTGGCTTTCCATGATTGCGAGGCCTGAAACCCTAAATCCTAAAAGCCTAAACGATAGACCCTTAAACCCTAACCCCTTGAAGCCTTAAACCCTGCACCCCTAAACCCTTAAATCCTTAAACCCTAAAACCCGGAACCTCTAAACCGTTGAGCCCCAAAGCCCTAAACCCAAAACCACACTGAGGTTTGCTTTCCTGAGGGCTGAAGTACCCCCCCCAAAATGGTGCTCAGGATGGTCCAGATTCCAAATAGTACAATCTCATTGGTTTGGGGTTTAGGGTTTAGGATTTAGGGTCTAGGCTTTAGGGTCTAGGGTTTGGGATTTAGGGTTTAGGGTTTAGGGTACCTAAAGCCCGAATATTTGTAATTGTAAACGCTAGCGCGCGCCCGCCTCGGCTGGCGGGGCTTCCCACTGTAGGAACATGTAATTATACA
>CAJNIZ010044884.1:6334-23523 GCA_905231905.1 Symbiodinium pilosum
TGGCAAACTACCATTTCCAGAAACCCTCAGTCTGTTCGGGCTTCGGCTCGGCCTCGAAAACGGTTTGGGGTTCGGGATTAGGTTTATAGTCCCCCTTAAGTAGATAGAATATGGTTTTGGGCATATTATAATAAGATCCCCATTTACCCCATATTCTATCTACTTAAGGGGGACTGTAGGGTTTAGGAGTTGGGGAGCCCGGGTGGGTTCAAGGGGTTTAGGGGTTTTGGGTTTGGGGGTTTAGGGTTTGGGGGTGTAGGGTTTAGGGATTTAGGGTTTAGGGGTTTAGGGTTTAGGGGTTTAGGGATTTAGGGGTTTAGGGTTTCGGACTTTGGGATTTAGGGTTAAGGGGTTTAGGATTTAGGGTTTAGGGATTAGGGTTTAGGGCTTGGGGTTAGGAACTTCATTTAAGGTATCATATTATGGGTATATAGTACATGATAGGGCCTGATAGGGCTTCCTTATGAGTTCCTTCACAGCATCCCAGCAAAGGGTTTAGAGTAGGGTGCCTTCAATCCCAAGGGGTTAAAGGGTTTAGGGTTTGGGGTTCCCTTAAAGGGGGTCAGAGGGTTTAGATCAAGGCATCATATGGGGATATCTGGGGAGCCTTGGAGGGTTCACAAAGAGGGGTCCCTTCAATCAAAAGGCCATAAAGGGTTTGGAGGTGTGGGGGGCATTTAGGGATTCTGTTTCGTTTAAAGGGGATATAGGGCCAATACAGTCTCTTTAAAGGGGATCCAGGGGTTATACAGGGATATTTGGGGGTGTGGGGTATGGAGTTCCAGGCACTCTTTTAAAAGGGGTTTCCAAAGGGATATTGGGGTTACATCTTGTCAATGCTAGCGGAGATATAAGGGTAGAAAACTAGTATCTTTCAAAGGGGGTCTAGGGGATAGATAGCCTCTGTTAGAGGGGATGTAGGGGGCTATGTAGGGGTCTGTAGGGCTTAGGCTTTCGGTTGCACCAGGGATTGGGTCTTAATGGAGCTTACTGGGTCATTGCTGTCAGGGTTTAGCCTTTAGAGGTTAGGTGTTGTGCATGTGCGTTCTACTGGAGCTCAGTGAGGAATGCGAAGCCCTAGTTTTTATTCTTATCCCTGTAAAGAACCCTAAGCCCTAACCCCTAAACCCTAGGACTGAATTGAGGAATCGTGGTCTTCTTGAGTTTGGGAGTTCATGGCTCATGGCTTGTGGTTGAATAGCGTCTTGCATTTTGATGTATACCTGAACCGATGACATATGATCATTCTAGATAGTACCTCAGCAATATTCAAGCTATGGGTTTCTTATATACCCTAAACCCTAAACTCCAAACCCTAAACTCTAAACCGGGGCTAGTGACTGCAGGGTTGCGCATTCAGGGTGAGTGATTAGATTTTGTCGTGGCTTCCATGACCACTGTGAGTTCCATGACTGCTGCCCTCGATGCTATCCCTAAACCCCAAACCTTACTTGGAGGTGCGTTGTACTTATAACCTACCTAGTAACTGCAGTTAAAACCTAACTAGAAAACCCACAATTATTTTTGCCCTTAGATATAATTGGATGAGAACTACACTTACTAAGTAGCTTATAATTACAACGGACCTCCAAGTCATCCCCCTCTATTCACCTTGTATTGGGCTCGATGAGCCGATAGTAAGCTTAGCTTAGTGAACGCCTTGGAGGGCCATCCGATAATTCTGGGTGCCTTTAAGAGGGTTTATAGATGGATTATAGGGGAGTTATATAGGGTTTCTCAAAATGAGGGGTACCTTTAAAGGGATTTATAGGTGTTATTCAGGGATATATAGAGGCAGGGGGGTGGGGTAGTGGAGGGTCGGATGTTGAGGGGTTCAGCGCTTGACCCCAAACCCTTACCCCTAGACCCTGAGTTTGGGGTTTGGGTTCAGGGGTTGGAATCAAGGGTTTGTGGGGTTCAGTGTCAGAGCATCTATCGAGTGATAGAAGGGTGGCATAGCATTCTTTAGTAGTTTTGTAGGTTTCCATTGCTATACTTTAGGAGGACCCCCACCCCGTAATTGAGGCATAAAAAGAATATGGGAGGACCCTCATATAATCCTTATTATCCCTTGCACTCATTATTACAGGATGGGGGGTCCACCTAAACCCTCAACCCTAAATAGTAGCTTGCATTTTCTTTTCCATTATCCCTATATAACCCTATATAAGCCCTTGGAGTCGCGGGTTTTGGGGGGTTTTTGGGGTGTCGGATGTTCTGCGGAGGGTTCACAATTGAGGTCCTCAACCTTAAGCTTAAACCCTGAACCCTAAACCCTACGCTGTAGGTTGGGCTGAAGTATCGAGTGTATATTAACATGCCGATTACAGTGGGTGTCGACTATTGGGGGTTGGGGGTTCTGAAGGTTTGGGGTGTAGGCTTCAGGGTTCAGGGTTCAACTGGGCCTTTGGAGAAAGGGTTGTTTTTTTGGGAAGGTACGCACCATGGCTGAAGCGCAGTATGACATTCCAACCTGCTGGTTTCGGGTTTAGCGTTCATGTGGTTTAGGGTTACTAGAGTTCATAGATTCGTGTTGGCATGCGATCGACCGCCTCCCCACTCCCCTAACACCACCCACCTCATTGCTCCCGCTTAGTTAGCTTGTCTCAATTTGGCCGAGATAAGCTTGAAAGACGGCAACAAACGGCGGCGAACCCGTAATATGTTAATGTAGAAGCTCGATACGCTTCCACGGCGGTTGTGCATGTATGAGGTTTATGTACGCGTAATGCAAAGATCCGCGTGTCGTGAACCACAGCCCACGAAGGAAATGCTAGAGGAGATAATCAACATGCAGGTTCGTCCACGACGACGTTCAAGGCACGGTCACTATACTGTGGGACCACACCTTGATGTCCGCCAAAGGCGACACCATGATGCGCAATACCGTTGCGCACATGCCTTATGTGCTGAAAACTTTGCAGGCCCTCGAGCACGTTCCGCAGCTTGTGCCTTTAGACTGGTGGGTCAAGGGCGACGACAGTGCAGCGTACTTCCCAGAGCCTGTGGCAGCGCAAGTGAAGTTACAGGTGGACAGCTACATCGGACATGACATGAGTGTCGACGAATGCTTACCTCGTGAACGTCTGGGCGAAGCAGAGCTCATCGTCACAGATGGTCTGGTAGGGCGACGCCCATTGCGGAGAAGGATCGGCAACCTGCCTACCCGCTCACCGCAAACCAGCGACCTTTCTCTCAACAACCTTTATCCTAAACCCTCCACCTAAAAGAAACCCTAAACCCCAAACCCTAAACCTTTATCCCAAACCCACCACCTAAAACACCAAACCCTGAGCCCTAAACTCAGAGCCTGTAACCCCAAGCCATAAGCCCGACACTCTAAACCCAAAACCTCTTATGTAGTTCCCATAAACAGGGGACCCACACATAGATCCAACTTTCGATAACCCTTAGTATGGAGACCCCCCAAAGGGTATGCTTAATTTGGGACCCCCCGCCCCAAATTTTAGGCGAACTCGCATTGGCCTACGAGCCTTGTTGACTGTTGTCCATGTTAAGGGTTGGGGGTTAGATTGTAGGGTTTGGGATATAGAGACGAGGCGCGATGCTGAAAGTCCTGGATGCTGGTGATCGAATCATCAAGGCATCTTCTGGAAATGCAGGATGTAAGGGCTCTACACCCGAGACCCTAAGAGTGAATCTGGATAATGGAACTTAGTCGGAAAAATGCGAAGCCTCATGGCGTTGATTGGTGCTTGTATACAGGGGTTTAGGGTTTAGGGTTTAGGGTTTAGGGTTGGGGGAGCCCTATGATTACTTCTTATCTCCCTATCCTTTCCGACGCTAACCTGAAACCCTTATGCCCATACATACCCCTATTCAAGGATCTATGTTCAATCCCACATTCCCCCTTAAGCTCGATAAGTTGAAGAAGTTGAAGGGAGGGTTTAGGGTTTAGGGTGTAGGGTTTAGGGGGGCTGTGACCTCTGCTAGTTTAGGGTTCAGAATATCAGCGTTAAAATGTGGGTTAGGAGGCTTCGTGTTTACTAAGCCTTCAAAAGCTATCCTGAGCTACATGGGTCTTTCCGGAAAAAGTAATCCTCTTGACTCACCCCTAAAAAATTGAAACCCTTGTTGTAGGAACTTTCGAAACAGGACCCCACCTTTTTGGAAATCGTCGCAAACCCTAAGCCCTAAGTATCAATTTATCGCGGCTCTGGGTCTCGGTCAAAGGTAGAAATAATTAGGGGTTCGTGAACTTCACACCCCGCGTGAATACAGTTGTTTAGGGTTCCTGGTATCTAATATTTGAGGTCCCTAAATCCTAGACCCCAAGACGCAAGATTTCGTCCATGGAAACTAAACCGTAAACCTGAACGGACTTTCCTGGCAGGCGGACATCTTCAAAGTCTTTCGCTGTTGGGATTTGGGGGCTTAAGGATTTGGAGCTTCAGGGCTTAGAGATGCGAGAGTTCCTCGAAAGATTTGTTTATGTAATCCTATAGTCCCCCTTAAGTAGATAGAATATGGCTTTGGGTTTGTAGTTATATTAAGATTACCATATACCCCATATTCTATCTACTTAAGGGGGACTATAAGGGGGCCCCCTCAAATCCCCCTTATCATCCCATTCATCCCTGCAGTCCCTTTAGGGCATCTGCAATTTGAGAAACCCCCATCGATTTGGCTACCTTTTTCCGGGATTGTAGTTCTTCAGGTAGGGAGAAACCACGATATAAGCAGGTAATATGGTACAGCCGTGCGTCTTTACAATTATGACATCGCGAACAGCTTCCTTGAGCCATGAACCCTGAATGCCTGCCTACATATTTCCTGAAATCATGGGTCACTGTTTTGGGTACCACTGCTAATGCTTTGGTAGACAGAGTCTAAACCCTGAACTCGGTTTGGGGTTTAGGGTCGAGGCTCTACTCCCTAAATCTTGGAGCTAAATCCAGAATTCCGAACACTGAGCCGCACATCCACCTGTCGCCAATCTTGGTTATGCTTTATCCTGCTGCTTTGCGCGCCCTATGCACGCTTTGGACTTCCGGCTTTGGGTTCGGGGTTTAGACTTCAGGCTTCAGTGTTTTAGAGCCGCCCAGAACACCCTTAACCCTAAACCCTTAACCCTACACCCTACTCTGCAAGGCTAACCACTTCTACCGGATATGCGACGCCCTAACTGGGCTTATATAGGCTCCGAGGTTCTACACGTGAGCTATAGTCTAAACTCCTTAAGGGGGGTTATATAGGGGGATTATATAGGGAATTACTATAGGGCATATTAAGGGGGATACTAGGAGGTTAGACTATGGCTCACATGGTGAAAAGCCCCAAAGCCATTTTCTCTTCAAAGCCCTAGGCAGATTACGAACCATTAGTGTTATCCAGAAGAGTAGCTATAGCATCATTTAGGTTACAACCTGGTCATAGTTTGAGCGTTTTAGCCCAAAACTCCTCGGATAAAGCCCTTCAGTCCCTTCACCCCAAAAGGCTAAGCCCTAAAACTGAAAACCCTAAAACTCAAAATCCTAAAGCTTTCAACCCTAAAACCCCTGAAGCGGCAAAACCCTAAATTCCAACAACCCTAAAGCCCTCTACTCTGAAATGCTAAAGTCCGAACACCCTATTTAACATCCTACAACCCAACCCTAAAATCCTAAAATCCTAAAACCCTGAAGCCCTGAAACCCTGAAGCCCTAAAGCCCCTAAACCCTAGAGCTTAAAGCCCTAAAACACTAAACCCTAAAACACTAAACCCCAAAACACTAAACCCCAAAACATTGAATCCTAAAGCACTAAACCCCAAAACACTAAACCCTTAACCCCTAAAACCTGGAAGGCCTTAAGGCCTTAAGACTCCCGGATACCCTAAACCCTAAACCCTGAACCCTAAACCCTAAACGATGCCTCCAGGGCCGGATTGAGCTCTTCGCCTGTGCTCGGCGGAAACTGACCGCTGCCGGGGGGCCCAGATGAGCTTGTCACGGTTTAGGGTTACGGTTTTTAGGGTTTAGGTTAGGGTTTAGGGTTTAAGGTTTCAGGGTTTAGGGTTTTAGGGTTTTAGGGTTTTAGGGTTTCGGGCATAGGGCTTAGGGTAAAGGGTTTAGAGTTTAGGGTAAGGGATGGGGGTTAGTAGGGAATAAGGTATATCATATATAAGATATAGGCTTTAGGGTTTAGGGTTTGGGGGATCTCTGGACTTATAACCTTCATTATAAGCTCCCTAACTGGACTTATGTATATAGGTTACCCCAATCATAAGTGGCAGTTATACCCCCAGCCATAAGGAGTTACTACGTCTCAAATCCCGTGAATCTCCAAGTAGGGGTTATAGGGATGTATGGAGGTTTCCATAAACTAGGGGTTGCACTTTGGGGGTGGACTAGAGTATTTTGGGGTCTATATTGAGGTCCCTTGATTTCTGGAGAGTACCAAATGGAGACATCTATGGAGGTATATAGGTATACGTTATTTGGGGAGATATGGGAATATAATGGTTAGGGTTTGAGGGTTTAGGGTCTACACCCTTAAGCTTAAATCCTAAACTCTAAACCGTGTAAGGGTCGCTAGTCTTTTCGGGGCCATGTGTAATGTATTTACACGAAACGGAAGGTAGAGCTGCTGGTTGGATAAGGTAGAAGAGAGCTGAGGAATTTGTCAGCGTATCCCATGTGCAAGTCTCAATACGTTCTGAAGCGATTGCCGCTGAAATCTCAGATGGTGGCTGAATCTGCTCAGACTCGCCTAGAGGGCCTAAGGGTATCCGCGGTCCGCCAAATGCAGAGATGGCAAAATCAAACACTGCCCGTGCATTCTTTTCCTCAAACCTAGCGTCACCCAAGATACCATCAACCAAACCTTATGAACTAAACCCCCAAACCCCAAACCCTAAACCCTAAACCCTAAGCCCTATATCCCGCCCTATCATCCCCTTGAACCGTGAGGCTCAGCTTCATGAGCTGGAGCTCAGATGTCCCGAGAGCATTTGTATCTCAGCAGCCTTCATCTGGGTTGCTGTTAAGGAACGTAAATAGTAAATAATGGGGTTTAGGGTGTAGGGTTTAGGGTTTGGGGTTTCCTTGTTATAGTAATTTAGTTTGAGATCTTTAACAGCAATCCAGTCATCGGTCAGGTGTTGAGCTGGGAGATGCGGAGTTACAAAGGGGTTTACAGAAATGTGCAGGAGTGTACAGGCGCGTATAGGGTAGACAGGGATGTGTAGGAATACTTACATATATATATATATATAGGGGCATATAGAGGGAAGGGATATAGCGGGATTCAGTGGAATATACTGGGTGCAGGCATGAGGCTTCGGGGTTGAGGATTTAAGTTTAGGGCGAGGCCTTGGGGCTTACATCTAAACCCCAAACCCAAACCCTAAACCCTAAACCCAAACCCTAAACCCTAAACCCTAAACCCAAACCCAAACCCTAAACCCTAAAGAAGGAATCCTAGTCTCTGATGCCCTTGGTATCCTACTTCTTCCCTGCTAAGAACTGAAGGGGTGCCTGGATGATCAAGGGGTTTAGGGTTTAGGGTTTAGGGGTTTAGGGTTTAGGGTTTAGGGTTTGGGGCTACTAGCCCCCATAACCCCTATTCCAAGCCCCATATTCCGTGCTACGAAGTAGCTTTATTACGTCCAGAGATCGCTGAAAGGAGCAGGTTTAGAGTTGAAGGAGTTGATCTCCCCAACTCTTATTCCTTTCTCCCTAAACTCATATCACTGTGGTAGGGTTTAGGTTTTGGGTTATGTAGGGGAGGGTTTAGGATTTAAGGATATGTAGGGGACGGGATTAGAGTTCCGGAGTTGGAATCCCTGAGGAGCCGCTAACCATACGGAGAGACCCTATGCTACGGAAGCCAGGCGGATGAAAGGATCCAACAAATGGACCCTACCCTAGACTTTAGGGTTTAGGGTTTAGGGTTTAGACCCTAAACCCTAATCCCCTAGCTTCCCCAATGTAGCAGTGCGGTCATTTTGGAGGCTTCCATTTGTTGGGTCCTTTAGGGGGTCTGGGAAGTTCATGGGCAGTGATAAATAGGGAAGCCTAAACTCTAGCTCTATATAAACCTGAACACCGTATCTGATCTGGAATGTTCAGGAAGTCTACAAGTTGCTTAAGTGTATACCGGAATGGGCTTAACCTTAACTCCCTAAGAACCGTGTTTGGAGTTATGCTGAAATCTACCCATAACAACCTTAAAAACCTTACCTGGAGTACTCCTGAAATGGAGTTCCCTGTCAGTTTGGGTGAGGATAGGATTCAGCTCTTTTTGAATACATTTTTTTTGAGGGGCCCAGGATTCGAGGTTTTAGGCAAGGCTTCCGTACCTCAGAACCCTAAACCCTAAACCCCACAACTAGATCAATGTTGGGGTTATATACAGGTATTATAGGGATATTCTATGGGTTTCGGTTTCCTTTATGCTTTTTGGGTGTTACTTGTGTAAAAAGGATCCATTTTTCTTCCCAGGGTGATGTGGGCTAAGACAATTCCTAAGCCCAAATGCAAACGTATGCCAAATCTTGAGCCACCGCCTCACAAATCCTGATCTCGGTCAAAGGGCTTACGGTCTGAAGTTTAGGGTTGCGGGCGTAAGGTTAGGCCACAGGGTTTAGGGCTTAAGGTTCGGGGTTTTAGGATGTTTTGTTTGCGGTTTAGGGCTTACGTCCCGCACCCACGCCCCAAACCAGAAAAGCCCGGGTTTAGGGTTTAGGGCTTAGCATCACCACCGCCCAATCCCCTGCCATTAGCTTGCTGGTTGTTCGTTGGGAATGAAGGAATGCAACAGAAGATAGAAACCATTTCTCTACTGAAGGTTCTGTAAAGGCTACTATACCCTAAACTCTAAACCCTGAACCCTAAACATCCCTAATATTAGGCTCCCCTCGCCATTCCGCAAGGCGATTCGCCGATCGGGCCCCTGGCTCACGATGCCTCTCAGCATCGAGCTCAGCTGGGTACTATGGGAAGATTGGGTTTAGGGTTGGGGGTTTAGGTTTGGGGGTTTAGGGTATCATGGGACTAATCGTTGCCCCTAATGATTTCAGATTTAGGAATTCTGGGGAACCCGCGTTGTATCTTGGCGGTTTAATATTAGGAGAAGGTGTTCTGGGGTTTAGGGGGTAAGGTTTAGGGTGTACCGGTAAAGGCTCGAGGTATCTTTAGATAGGATATGCGGGACATGTGAAGTAGGGTTTTCTTATGGTTTTGGTGAGTGTATCCAGGGCTTGTTAGTAATTAGGTGAGTGTATACATTTGGTGTACGCTGTGGGCACCACAAATCACAATCCTGCCATATTTAGAGGGTACAGGGCCTCGCGATGGAGAAGATAGAGACTACCATGTAGGATGTAGGGGTTGGGGTTCAGGGTTTGGGATTTATGGCAGTTTAGGGTCTAGGGTTTAGGCTTCGCCTGTTACATTTTCATCGCGGTTGATGGACAGAATCTTGCATGACCTTGGGGCATGGGTTTACAATGAAAATGCTCTGGTAGAATAATTCCGAGTGTTGAGGTCATGCAGGACATTTCACCAGCCGCATATAGCTTGTATGGGTATCCCATACTTCGCACCAAGAGCTTCTTTCAACCATTGAGGCAGGCCTACACTACATGTCATTACGTGAATGCCTGTTGGGAGATTTCGGGGTAAGCGTTCAGACGTCAAGGGTTTGGGAGCTGTTTTGGGGCGGATGGTGGGTGACCCATGCCGTCAACCCCAAACCTGCATTCCCGCGCCCTAGCCCTAGACCCTAAACCCTTAAGCTCCAAAGCCTAACCCTACACTCAAAACTAAAGTTGAAAGCCTAAACCCAACCTGAAACCCTACATCCCAGACGAAACCGGCACCTTAGGGTTTCAGGGGTTTCGGGGTTTAAGGTCTAGGGCTTAGGGTTTAGGGTTTCTAGGGTCTAGGGTTTAGGGCTTAGGGTTTAGGGGATTCTAGGGTTTAGTGACTAGGGTTTTGGGTTCTAGGATCCAGGGCTTAGGGTTTAGGGGTTCTAGGATTTAGGGCTTAGGGTTCAGAGGCTTGAGGGATTAGGACTTAGTGTTTTAGGGTTTAGGGGCTTAGAGGTTTTTTGGTTTAGCTTAAGCCGAACCTTAGATGTCCCCATGGCCTGACGCTCAGACGTCTAGGTTCCTCCTCGCGAATCTGCGGTCACTCATGCCATGCCCTGAGTCAGAGGGCTTGGGGGTTAAAGTTTCAAAGTTTTAGGGTTTAGGGTTTAAGGCTAGGGCTTTAGGGTGTAGAGTTTGGGTGGGGGGGCTCTTATATGTTTCGGTGTACGGTCAGGTTGATTTAGGCTTCCGAGTTTGCGGCTCGGGTCAGCACTCTACACTCTAAGTCCGAGGTTTTCGGTGGGTTTAGATAAACCCCAAACCCCGAAACCCTAAACCCTACAGCCTTAAATCTCAAACCCAAACTGCTTGTCTGAGACGGTGGATTATTGATAAGGCCGTGCTGGGGTGTAGGGTTGGAGTCTGTTTAGGGTCTAGAGTTTAGGCTTTGAGGTTTAGGGAGCTCTAAGTATAATCCCTTACGTGAAGGGCGTTGGGATTCAGGAGAGAATCCCACAGAGATCAAAGCCTTTGAAGGCATAGGAACTTCAGGCTCGACTAGGTTGCCGAAAAAGATTTGGGGGTTTCCTAAAATTAGGGATCCCTTTTTGGGGGTCCCCGTAATAAGGACTGTAATATTTGGGGGTCTATATTGGAGTTCCCCTATATTGGGAAATTACCATCTTGAAAAAACCTTAACCCTAAACCCTGCATGAAGAAGCGATGGGCCTATCTATTTGGATGCTGGGTTTAGGGTTTAGGGTCTAGAAGTGTCCGCTATACGGCTTGTCTCTGGGCATGCGGGATCTCCGCAAAAAGGATCCTCATAGTGGAATAGTTGGGTAGGTAGCCTTTACTTACCCTAAACCCTACACCGGGATCGCTCAATTTCAGGTTCTGAAACTTCTATAAAACAGCCAGGCTACAACGATCATAGTACTTCTACCCTGAACCCTAATTAATCCCCAAAGCCCGCCTTAACCCTAAACCCCGAATCCTAAACCCTAAATCCAAAAGCTAAAACCCTAAATCCTAAACAAGAGTGTACGTGGGCCAGGGAACTCAGCATCAGGATCGGGAGCTGAAAAGTGCAATTTTCATACATTCCCGAAAACCCAGGGTTTAGGGGTCAGGATTAAGGGTTTAGGGTCCGACCTGACAGGGGCAGCAAGAACCGACGTCGTTCCAAGAGGCGCCACCAGGCTTTCGGTTGTGTCTGACGAGCTTGAGGGAGGGGTTGCGTCAGACGCTGGCCCTCCAACTAGTCCCGCTGAAGCCCTTACGAGGGTGCTCCAACAGTGGGAGTTTCAGGACTACCCTAAACCTCAGACCCAGAAAGCTACGACTTACCGTAGCGACACTAGCACCTCTAAAGATATTGCCCTAGCCAAGCGCTTGATTGCAATGCTCAAAGTGTGCTTGAACAAGCAGGTATCCGATCAGGGAGTTGCAAGAAAGATACGTGCTGAACTCGAAAGTGTGGCTGCTGAAGCGCCGCCACAGCGTGTTGTTAAGATCAACGATCTTCCCGCCAAGGCCCCCGTGGATCCTGCATATGGTGATCACGGGGAGGAGCCTGCAATGCATCCCATTTCAGTACTGACGACGCGCCCAAAGCGCCCAGCACTGGGAGGGAATCGGACTCTGAGTTTCACGAGGCTTGGTCCATCATTAGTATTACTATTATTAGGATGTTTGTCATTATTTTCATTATCGTCAAAGCTTCGGAATGCTGCTTGGGGCCTTGTGAACAAAGGCCGTAGCTGAGCACGGATCACTTTGCCTGAGGCATGGCTCCGTCTCTTTCATGCGGTTGGGCTTCCAGGTTAGTTCGGGTGAGTGTAGGCATAAACCCTAAACCCTAGGGTTTAGGGTTTAGGAGACAACCATGACGGCTCTAGAGGGTTTACACTAGGATCGGGAGCCGCGTCTTTGATCAATTTCTGCGGCTGTACCTCACAGTGAGCGAAACGCCCTGGCCCAAAACCCTATGCCCTAAGTCCAAAGCTCGATTGCCTAAACCTTAAGCTCTACGCCTAAACCCTAGAACCGAAACCTTCAATCCCTACCCACCACCCTACACATTAACCCTAAATGCCAAAAAACACACTTTAACCCTCGGCCACCAAAACCCCAAACCCAAAACCTTAGACTTTAACCCTAAACCTTCTCACCCCTAAAGCCTACAGCCTGAACCTGAAGCCGAGTGCTTATACAAAGGAATTCCGTATGTTGAGGTCACGTCTTTACGGCAACCCTTGCATGGGCCCAGGTCTCTTTTGTACGTGGATTACGACTGCACGCACATGTATCCTAATGATTTCGAGCGTTGTGCGGACAAGCACACTGTAGCCTTTCAGCTGCATTGAGGGAGTCTTGGGGGTGCTGCAAGCACTGTAGACTAGAGGGCTTCGGGTTTAGAGGGGGCTCAAAGACGGAACCTATAGTATAGAGGACAAGGTGTAGCGCCACCAACATACCCAGACTTCTGGAAGGAGCAACGAGACCGTGGCAATAGCAAGATGGTACCAGTTGCAGTGCTTGTAAGCATGGTAGTTGCAGCACTAGAAATGATACTGA
This sequence comes from Symbiodinium pilosum, assembly GCA_905231905.1. Classification (NCBI taxonomy): domain Eukaryota; class Dinophyceae; order Suessiales; family Symbiodiniaceae; genus Symbiodinium; species Symbiodinium pilosum. The sequence continues at coordinate 18,948 of CAJNIZ010044884.1, forward strand.
CAGCTGCTACAGTTTTAGTCTGTCTCCATAAGCTACTCACCTTTTTGAGGAGCCAGGCTCCAGCATGTCAGATTGGTTCATACACGGGCACAGCAATTTCGACCAATGGCTACATTTAAGGAGTGTGCTAAATGACCCATAGGGCATATCTAGCCTAGGAGGTTGACATATTTTCAATGATTGCAAAGGTTGGCAAGGGCTTGGTGTTTAGGGATTGGGTGAAAGGTAACGGGTTTAGGATTCAGGGTTTAGGGCTCAGGCTTTGGGATTGTGAAGTGGGAATTTCTGAAAAAAAGCCAAACCCTAAACCCCAAACCAGCCTGTTCATCCGAGGTAAGAAGCCCGAGGTTAGGTCCTCGGGTCCCAAAGGGCCCTCCTCTGTGAGAAACCGGCAAGTGTGCCCTTATGGAGGGCCCATACCGTGGCTTTTTTTTATATCCAAATCTTAGGTCTCTTTTGGATGTATCCGTACGGGCTGGATTATCTTTTTGTGGTAGAAGGTGAGAGGGACTCCAATTATTTGGAACGACCCATATCACAAGTAACAAGACTTTTTGATGGTGTTGCTCTGCTGATTGTCAGTAAGCCCTGAATCCAAATCCCAGCCCTTCCACTTACCCTCCTCCCAAATTAAGATGGAACCCCACATCGCCTTTTTTAACGGACGCTTCTCTTCGTAGTGCCTTGTGTAGGGTTCTATGTTAGTTCGGCCACCGCCCCGTACTGGTGGTATAACAGGGATATATGAAGCCTAGCTATAGTTACTATCATGCCCTGCGGCCCTGTGGTACCGCTAGTGGGTTGGAGCGTCAGCCAAGTTCCATGTTACTGTACCCTAAACCGTGAAACCCTAAACCCTCAAACCTAAAACCCTACACCCTAAACCCTAAACCCTAAGCTCCAAACCCTTAACCCTGTACCCCAAACCCTAAAACCCCAAACCCTAAACCCTAAAACCCCCTGATTGGTAGCTTGCAACTCGAATCTTCATCAGACTTCAGGGTCTAGGTCCCTTGAAGGGGTTTTAGGGATTAGGGTTTTAGGGTTTTAGGGATAAGGGTTTTAGGGTTTATGGTTGGGGTTTAGGGTGTAGGATTTTAGGGATTAGGGTTTTAGGGTTTCAGGGTTGTAGGGTTGAGGGTGTAGGGTTTTAGGTTTTAAGGGTCTAGAGTCTAGGGTTTACAAGGATGCATGGGTCTTTCCCGACATCAGGGTCCTCTTATATACACCCAAGTATGATGAAACCCTAAACCCTAAACCCTAAACCCATTGGTATAGGGGGACCCTTAGAACATTTTGGAAGCTGCGTAGATTTGCTGGCCGACTAGGCCATGCAAGTTCGCTTGCTTGTGCCGGCTGGCCTTTGAATTCCAAAAGCTAAGTAGATAGAACAGGGGGGTTATATTGGGATAATGGAAAAGAAAATGGAAACTACTATAGTATATTTGGGGTTTATTGGGATAATGGAAAATGGAAACTACTATTTAGGGTTTAGGTCTACCACATCTCACCGACGAATTTTGCGGCCCTTGCTGTCAAGCAGCACTCTGGCTCAATAAAAAATGTCGATCAGGATTCTCAGCCCTTAGCTGCTCACCAGGGCTAGAGGCAGATTGGCATGACCTAGCTGCTGGGATTGGCGAAGCCTTCAGCATAGCTGAAGTGGCAGAAGAAGAGGACAAGAGGACCGTGGCCCTTTTGAGGCAGCTGCGCTTTTCATGCCTGAGCCCTAGGATGTGGATGGAAGCGCAGGCCAGAGCCAATATTCACCCAACAGGTGAGCTATAGCCTAAATTCCTTGCGGGGATTGTTATATAGGGGATATATATATATATGTATATTATTCAGTGTTGTAGGGTTATAAAGGTGGATACTAGCTGTTTAGACTATAGATCAAGTGTTGTTTGGTCGCTCGGATGGCTTACGCATGATGTGTCGAGCTTGCACGCTGGCACGCTGGCACCGTCAAGGATTTTCTCTCTTGAATGTGACGATTTTGCTTGAATGTGACGATTTTGAGGCAGGTGCCTGGTATGAGGGTTTAAGGTTTAATCAGGGTTTACACTGCGCTAAGCGAGAGCCTAAACCTTATTTCCCGCCCTAAACCCCAAAGCTCACACCCCAAAGCCCAACGCCCAAACTCCTAAGCCTAAACCCCAAAGCCCAAAGAACAATGCCCAAAGGCATTCCCCAAAGCCCCAACCCGGAAAGGGTAGACCCTAAGGTCTAGACCCTTAGCCCTGAAGCCTGCAGCTCAACCCTCAGACCTGAACCCTAAAGCCCAAACCCCTAAAAAGTGTGATGTCCCCCGGACTCGGTTTCGGGTTTGGGTTGAGAATTAAGGGTTTGCCGGCCAAGTAGTCCTCAGTATTGAGAAGTGAGTCGGTGTACATTCCCTTGCTCAGGACCCCAATGTTGAGTTGCGAACTACAAGCTTCTGCAGTCAAAAAGGGGCACTTTAAGTTTAGGGTTAAGGGTTTAGGGTGCAAGGATCCCCCCAGCTTTCAAGGTTGAGGGGGTTTAGGGCTTACGGTTTAGGATTCCCCTGTTCCGTTCAGGCATCCAAACCAATGATAAACACGGGCAGGGGTCGGGGTCGGGGGTAGCAAAAGTAACAAACAATGAAGAACATAGTCATGTTCTTCTTTTGGGTCTTGCCTGTGTCAGAAAAATTCTTTGTCTGGATTTAACTCACCGACCCTGAGCCTTAAACCCTTTAAAGGCGTAGGCTCCCGAATAATTACTGCTTAATGCTCATTTCTCTTAATCCCTTTTCTGCATGGGGCTCCAAAACCTTCCCTAGTAAACCGGAAGCCAACAACCCTGGCGCTCAACCCTAAATCCTAGACCCCAAGCCCTTAAACCCTAAATCCTCAACCCTAAATCCTAAACCCGAAATCCTAAACCTTAAACCCCAAACCTTAAACCCTAAACCCAAAAACCATAAACCCTGAATCCTAAACCCTAAATCCCGAACCCCAGACCCTAAACCCTGAGCCCTAGACCCCAAACCCTAAACCCCAAACCCTAAACTCCAAGCCCCAAACCCTGAAGCCTTAACATCCTCACCGGAGGTTACGGCGATTAATCACAGCCTTGTACAAGTAGCCTGGCCCTCTGACGGGATGTAGACGTTTCAGTGAAGTAGGGGTTTAGGGTTAGGGGTTCTAGGGTTGAGGGTTTTAGGATTTAGGTTTTTTTTAGGATTTTGGTGGTTTTAGGGGTTTAGGGTTTTAGGGTATAGGGGCTTTAGGTGTTGTACGGGTTTAGGGTTTGAGTGCTTAGGTCTTACGGGTTTAGGGTTCAGGGGTTCATGGGTTTAGTGTTCAAGGTTTAGGGTTCAGGGTTCAAGATGGTTGTGGGGGAGGGTGGAGGATTGCTTTGTTTGTCGTGGGTGTGTAGTGCAGGGCTGCAGGCAGAGAAGAGCATGACAAACGCGCTGCTTGCCCAACAGCCACAAATAAGTCCCCAGTATGGTCTCACTAGTGCTAACTAGGCTGCATTTTCAGGTTGGGGGTCAAACCTTCAAAGATGCTATAATGTCGATGGACAAAATCCTGCTTACTCGTTCTCGGTTACTAGGTGTTCTAGTCCACACCCCGTAGGAATAGAACCCGCAACCCCTTCAATTTTCCCAATGCTGCACCATAGTATAAACAGTATAATGCGATTGCCGGGAATGGTTTTATTATAAGGCGAGGGAATTATAGTACAGTTGCGAGGGGTTAGGTATACAGCGCCAGTCAGAATGCGTTGCATCTGCAGCACCTGAGACCCTGAACCGAAATTCTCAAAACCTCGCTAAAACCTAAACCCTAAACCAATGGTTTAAAAAAATCTGTTATTCTACCTGCTTTGGATGCTCAGGTCCGGTTCCTATGACATGGGAAACTTCAAAAGTCTAGTATTCTACATGCTGTACTTACTGGTTCTGAGTATGCAAGGGATTTGGGAACAGATTATATGAGCTATAGTCTAAACTCCTAGCATCTCCCCTCGTAATCCCTATAATACCCTCCTATACAATCCCCTCTAGGGCCCCCTTCAAGGAGTTTAGATGATAGTACATACGGGGATGATCTAGGGACTATATTCTCTACTAAGAACCAGTAAGTTTAGCCCTAAACCCCTTAAGCGCGAAACTGCTAAAGGGGTCCAGGTAGGATTACAACAGCATCGGGACTTCAAAACAGGTAAGTGGCCTTCTAAGGCCTGCCATATGATAGGGGTTTGGGGCGCAGGGTTTAGGGTTAATTAGGCTTTAAGGAAATCCTCTTGTTGCCTACTAGAACTCCCCACAGAACCCCAATGTTCACGTCGTTTCCCACTTCAGTGTCCTTTTGCTTGTCCACTTGATTCGGGTTGGGAGCAAAATAAACCCTAAACCCAAACGCCGCTTAGTAGATTGAAGATAGCTATAGTGTTGGGTACGTATTCTTCCCTAACCCGTAACCCTAAACCCTAAATGAGCTATAGTCTAAACTCCTTAAGGGGGGTTATATAGGGGATTATATATAGGAGTACTATAGGGGTTATTAAAGGGGATACTAGGAGTTTAGACTATAGCTCAAATGGG
>CAJNIZ010044885.1:5469-40921 GCA_905231905.1 Symbiodinium pilosum
GAGTTTGCGGAAACCTAGGGGTCTGCGTGACCCTAAACTCTAAACCCTGATTGGCACGTTGCAGTTTTCGAAGACCTCCTTTCAGGGTTTCAGGGGGCCTCTCATGGCACCTCCCTACTCGTTCGGAGTACCCTCCAAATGGTTTAGGGTTTAGGGTTTAGCGTTTAGGATTTAAGGTCTAGGGTTTAGAGTTAAGGGTTTAGGGGTTTAGGTGTTTAGGATTTAGGGTTTAGGGTTTAGGCCCTGTAAGCCCTGCATAATTTTGGGTTTCCCGATTTTCTGTCTGCTATGGTCAGGCTTGCGACACGCTGAGAGATTACCAAGCGATGGTCTTCGCTTGCTTCATGTGTGGATGGATAGCCACTCAGATCAGTTTAAGCTTTCCCCTAAGAAATACCCCGGTCTCAAATCTCATCATCATGTCAAACTTGTGCAGTTGTAAATTTCCCCCCCCCCCTCCGTATCTCTGGTTCGCCTCGCTTGCAATCAGTCTATCCTAAACCCCAAGCCCTGAACCCCAGGCCCTAGACCCTGAACCCCAAACCAAAGCATCCTAAATCCCAAACCTTAAACCTTAAGCCCTAAACCCCAACAAGGTACACTTCATTGCTAGCATCCTCCAGGCTTCGTGCTTGGTTTTGCTTTCCAGGTGTTTAACAGCAGTTTTGCGGGGTTCCTAAAGTTGGGGTTTAGGGTTGATTTCAGGGTTCTATACACGGCTGCGGGTTCATGAGCCGTTGAAAGTCAGAGGGATTATGGGTGCCTCATTGTTAGAGTCAAGTGTTCAGGCGAATATGGCCCTCAATGGTTGCACAAGGAGTAGGGAGGTATGCAGTTCATATCCTCAGTGCATAGCTTGCTGATAAACCCATATCCTGTGCGGAAGCGCGACTCCCGGTTTTTCACGGACTTTGCAAAGAGGTTCCCTTTGAACACCAGCAGGCCAACGGAGGGCCTCCAAAAGCGCTAAGCCTGGACCACAGTACCGGGGACTGCCACGCACAATCGGAAAGGACAGGGGGAAGCTTTACCTCTGCCGCGCTTCATCATCATCATCATCATCATGATGACGATGGTGGTTGTGCTCCTTATGATCTGGTTCGTTCTATGATGTCGTGTCATGCTGCCAGGAGGCTTGAAGAAGAATGATGTTCTTGTGGTGGCTACATCGCTGCTCTAATTGCTACGAGCTGTACCCGGACTGTAGCTTTTTACATGTTTTGCTGTCGTAATGATCACTAGCCGTTTGACTTCTAACAAGTAGCATTTCTGGTGCAACTGTCGCTAGGTGTTGTTGCTATTGCTCCTCGCGCAGGTGTGGATCTTCTACAAGAGATCCATTGCCACCTTTGTATCCATCCCCTTTTTCCTCTTCACGCTGGCCATCATCTGGTGGCCCAGCGCAATTATGTGGGTCTGGGCTACTGATCTGCCATGACTGTATGATCTTTTTCAACTTGCAATCTGGTGTTGATTGAGCGTGCATCCTACCCTAAATCCTAGACCCCTAAACTAGTCCTGCAAAGGCAGTTTGGGATTTCTCTCCTTCTGCACCTAAAGCTTATGGCGGTTGTCCTTTCCGAGGAGTGAGTGTAGCGAAAGGCCGTAAATCCTAAGCTTCTGAACCTTTTGGAGCCTGCACTAGAAATTACAGTAGTAGCCTCAAAACACTCACATCCCCCAGCTGAAACTTGCAAAACCCAGCCCGATGGCCACCCTGAGATTCCCAGACTCTAAGGGGCTTGTTCCGGGCTCTTGGTCTGGGCGTCCGGTCACAAAGATGGGTCAACTCTGCGACAGGAAGTTCATCCGGGATGCTAAGTTGGGACCCGGCTTCTTGCAAGCTAGCCAGAACATATGGTAGTTTCCTCAAATAAGGGGACCCCAACATAGACAGCAAAATACTATAATCCTTATTATGGAGCAGAGACCCCAATAAGGTACCCCTAATTTTGGGAAACTCCCATATCAAGGTCATGGGTAAAAAAATTCGATTTTTTGTAGTAGGCTGTTTGGTGGCTGCTGCAAATACAAGGCTGTCGTTCCAAGACTCGTGCTTGAGGGTTGCTTCGCGCGACGATCGGTAGAAGACCTGGCAGCGAGCTTGACTTCTAGTTCAATACCAAATGAGCTATAGTCTAGACTCCTTCAAGGGGTTTTCTAGGGGATCATATAGAGGGTTACTATAGAGGTCATTAAGGGGGGTACTAGGAGTTTTTACTAGAGCTCACATAAGACCAGCACACACGGTTCTGCAAGAAATGACAGCAACATTATAAGTTGTATGAGTGGCAGCGGCGCGGTTCTTCTCTCCCCTCTTCTAGAGAAGTTTTGCTTAGTACCTGTACATTAACGGGTCATCGTGCCCTCCAAAACCCTAGATATAAAGCCCCAACCCTAGTTAAGGACGTTAGTTGCTACGCCATGGGGGCCATAAAGAGCCATAAACTAGACTCCTTAAGGGGCGCTGTTTGTAGGAGATTTAAGGGCATACTAAGATTTTACACTTTTTCTCATGTTAGGATTCAGGGTTCAGTGCCCAACTCTATCAACCAACCATCACGATGAAACTTCAACACTGATCACTTCAATCCTGCACCCACCAAAAACCTACCTCCCAAGTCCCTATGTGATTTCCACGTGGTTTAGGGTTAACGATTGGTTTAAGGTGTAGGGTGGAAAGTCCACAATAGCTCCCTCTTTTGTAGTTGCACTACCCCTCAAAGCGCGTCATCTTCTTACAATGGAACTAAACTCTGAACCCGGTTTTTAACCACTAAGCACTAAGCCCCAAGACCCTCAACGACAATTTCTCAAAACAATCTGTCCATGAAGGTGACAGCGGGAAATTCCTTGCAGTCTCTGCATTACGCTGGCCCTAAACCCTAAGCCCCTAAAGCCTAAACCCGGGCTCCGGTTTTGAAACACACGCAAAAATCTGATGAGAGGTACCTCGTCGACCTGCGACAGAAGCTGAGCTTGGCGGAAAGCCAGGCACCACCTTCCAAGAATAAGCGTGTAGGATTTAGTGTATAGGTTATTGGGTGTAGGGTTTAGGGCTGGGGTGTAGGATTTAGTGTGTAGGGTTTAGGGTATAGGGTCTAGGGTGTAGGATTTAGGGTATAGGGTGTACGATCTTGGGTATAGGGTTTAAGGTATAGGGTGCGGGATTTAGTGTATAGGGTATACGGTGTAGGATTTAGGGTAGAGAGTGTAGGATTTAGTGTATAGGGTATACGGTGTAGGATTTAGGGCATAGGGTGTAGGATATAGGGTATAGGGTATACGGTATAGGGTATACGGTATAGGGTGCAGGATTTAGGGTATACGGTGTAGGATCTAGGATTTAGGGTTTAGGGTGGCATGTGGGAGTTGATAGAAAGATCCTTTGAGGAAATGGTTTAGGGTTCTGGTAGGTTTACAAGGAGAGATGGCGGGAAAAATATTGTTCATATTTGCAATTTGGGAATGGGAACCTGGAACAACTGACATGTATGATATAGTGTTCCACGTGGGGTTACTATGGTCGGCAAAATGCAGGAGGACTATGGCCTTATTTAGGGCATACTGCTTTATAAGAAGGATGGAACCTTACTTGCTTCAACCACCAAAGACAACTACTCATGTATGGTTTATGCAGATCGCTGTACTGCAGCTCGCCCTTTTGACTAAGATTTACTTCGCAGAAGGGTAGTTGCAGTCACGAGAGAAAGGCTAGATACATGGGCCCTACCTGGGCCTCAAAAGTAGGTATGACCATGGCCCACATCCCATGGAAACCTTTAAATAGACATCATTCTATTCTTTGGGGGGGACCAGGTAGACTTCACAGTCATCATAGCACCTGGTAAAGCGGTTCTGAGCTCCACGTATCTTTGGCGCTGATCTGCATCAGCTGCTTGAGATGCTTCAGTGTCTAGGAAGTCTTGACGACGCAGTGTCTAGGAAGTCTTGACTGCATAAAGGCAAGGCAAACAGAAGGGCAAGTCTTGCAACTTTGTTGTTGTATTTGTATTTCTCTGTTTTTTGATGTTCTATCTCCGCGTTGGTTGAGCAACAGCACGTACTTGTGTCATGTCCAAGTTTCATTCCTTGGGCGTCCTTCCATCTGTGCTGCGAAAAGCGGGTTCAAAACAGAACAGGACTTGTTTACTTTTCAGCTGGTTCTAAGTAAGCATCACAGTAAACAGCTATGCTGTGTACGTTTGCTGATTCAGCCTTCGCATTGTGCTACATACGCTTTCAGATCAACGCACACTTGACAATGTCCTTGCTCACAGCCACCAGCAACGTCAAGACCAAGCGGCTTCTCCTTCATGCGGGTACTTGCGGCCTGAACCCTTGTAGCATTTGAGGGTTGTTGCCTTTTGAGCTGCAATTTTTATCTTAACCCGTAAACCCTAAATCCCTAAATCCTAAACCCTAAATCCGAAAACCTAAACCCTCAATCCCTAAAGCCGTTCTAAACTCTTTATTGGTATAGTACCCGCCATCCTGCTGTTGAAGCTTGGAAGGCCTTCTACCTTATCTAACTTCTCTACTCTATTCTGAGTTGCTGGTGAGTAGCTGAAATTGCAGTAAGTTAATTGCCAGATCATGGGTATATAATGGGCTCTCCTTGTTGTGGTAACTTGATGTAGACCCCTTAAGAGCAACCCAGTATTCATGCCCCTTGCTGGAGTTACAAACCTCGTTTTTCACTTTGTCTCCGTCCCTTGATCGCAGAAGAGACAATCGCGGTTTTGAAAAGGCTCTGAGTCTTAAAATCTGAGTCCGTCTTTGTGAGCGCGATGATAAGCATTGGGCATCGAATTGAGCATCCTTCTGTCATGTAAACTGCTTGCACGGCTGCACCATCACTCCCTAAGCTCTAAACCGTATACCTGAACCGCATGAGCAACCAGGTAGGGCAACCTCTCAGTGTGTTTAATTAGCATACCTCAAATGAGCTATAGTCTAAACTCCGTGAAGGGGGGTTATATATTGGAAATTATACAGGAGAGCACTTTAAGGGTTATTAAGGGGGATATTAGGAGTTTAGATTAAGGTTCCAATGGCAAACTTTGCTTTAGTGATCATAGTAGATGATGCTGCCTGGCTTCCTTTCGCCCCTGCAATTAGCCGTGCCATTTTTGCTTGTCTTCTTTACTTGTGGCCCTTGCTTGGAACCTGAAACTCTGAACGTTTATGGACCCCGCTGCACAGCAAGGTGGTCAGTGGGAAGATATCTCACTTCCAACCATATGAGCGGATCGGAGATTTGGACCATGGCGTGCGACTCAAGATTTTGGATTTGGCTTGTGCTTTCCCAAGAGCCGACGAAGAACTGGCAAAGCCCGTTATAGCGGAATTCCATGGAGCTAAAACTACTTGATTCCTCTATAGGATTAGAAGGAGAGGAGCAGGCCAAAGACTGGCCGTTGAATGCTCATAATCGTTACTTACAAGAAGCTATCGGTGATTGTGCGCATGACGATGATGAGGAGGAGGACATGCTAAGATTCTTCCGCGCCGCCAGCATCCGAATGGATTGTCAAAAGAAGCAGCAGCAGCAGCAGCAGCAGCAGCAGCAGCAGCGGTAGGGGCGGGGGCGGCGGCGGCAGCAATAGCAGTAGCAACAGCAGCAGCAACAGCAACAGCAATAGCAGCAATGGAAATGAACCAGGCACTTAGGCAACAAAGGCCACCCCAAACCCTAAACCTTACGAAGTCAAAATCTGGGACCCGGGCTTGAAGGCAAGACCCAATCCCAACAGCCCTGATTGTTGCAGATCCGCTGACTTACTGGTGGTTAATATGGACTAAAGGAAGATAATCCCTATATAATCCCAATATTCAATACACGATTCCCTCATTCCCTACTAATCCCCGGCAAGCTGAAGTCCTTCAGTTTGAAGTTCTTGTGCTGTCAGTGTTAGGCTGTGTCTTAGGATCAGAAATAGTGGGTTCCCTAGCCCCCCCCCCCTATCCCTAAACCCTAAACCCTGCCCCCCTATGCTACCCGCCCCCCAAGGTTTCCTTCATTAGCCTTTTTGTTTAGCCTTAACTATCCCTGAACTGCGTTAAGGGGTTCCGGAAACATTGTCCCTATCTCCTAGTGCGCCATCCCCAGTAACCACCAGCAAGCGACTATAGTCCCTTAAGTAGATAGAATATGGCTTCGAGTATATATTAATACGATCCCCAGATATCCCATATACTCTATCTACTTAAGGGGGTTTATAAGCAGATGACAAGACGGCCAAGGTCTGCAAACTGGTAGCCAGCCTACCCGGGTAGGAGCCTCAGGTCTAGGGTTAGGGTTTTAGGGTTTTTTGGTTTAGGGTTGAAGTTTCAGGATTTAGGGTTTTAGGATTTAGTGTTTTAGGGTTTTAGGGTTTTAGGGTTTAGGGCTAGGGATGATGGGGATAAACCAAGGGACCATGAAGGGTGGATATAGGGGCTCCTTTGAAATTCCCACATATATTTCGTGATACGGTTCCATGTGCATTCTCTATCTATGGAAACAGTGACCGTAGCTCATATGAACCCCAATAGGGACCCTGCACAACGCTGTTTTTTGTCAAAGGGACCCTCAAGAGTGGATGTAGTGTCCATTATCTCTATGGGTGAGCTGCATTCTAGTTTCATTCCATCATTTCTAGGGTGAGTTACATCATGCAGGATTTTGTGCAACAACCGCACGGATTCAATGTTTGTGAATTTTGCAAGTAGAGGGGGCTCAAGATGCGGAGGTGCGGGATCATGCTTCGTAGGGGTTCAACAGTTTGCAGTTACGGGTTGCAGGTGCATTTGGGAGTTTCCCAAAATAAGCGGACCCTAAAATAGACCCAAGAATATTATGGTCCTTATTATTGGGACCTCCATAAAGCTACCCCTATTTTGGGAAACCCCTAAACCCTATATACCCCTATATGAACCTGTAAACAAATCCCTATATCCCCCTATAAATCCCTTTAAAAGGTACTCCTAATTTTTGGGATACCACGATTTAGGCAGGTATACCGATGCCAGCTCGGACAAATGCGGAGCAGACGAAGGGCTGCATTCTGGCCGCTGTGCCACCTGAGCCTGTTAATGTAGACCCCTGATTAATAACCCCCCTCCACTTAATAGGGATCATAATAGGGATCCTAATATTAAGGCCCTTAAATATAATAGGGATCCTAATATTAAGGCCCTTAAAAGGAGGGGGTTTATTAATCATGGGTCTCCATTAGTAGAATCACCCAAGGGCTCCAGTTACCTAAATAATGGGCTCTAGGGTTTAGGGTTTAGGATACCCTATCATAGTTACATAGCCCAGTAGCCCACTATTTAGGTAACTGGGAGCCCTAGGGTCAAGCATTATCGCCAGAATCGACAGGACCGTCCTCGCACCAAGCATGAGAAATAGCCACAGAAATCTTCCTTCTGTATTCTCCATGTGAGCTGTAGTCTAAACTCCTAGTATCCCCCTTAATAACCCCTGTAGTACTCCCCCATATAATCCCCTAAATAACCACCTTTGAGGAATGTAGACTAGAGCTTATGTGTACCCATCCTAGCTCCTATGCAAGGTCCCCAAAAAGACTAAAATGCCAGTGCAGTTCTTGCTTCAATATCCAGTCCCATGATATTTCTCAGTCCCCCCGAGGCAGCCAGATAAATCGTTTGTAACCAGCAGCGGCCTTGGAGACACCTCTACCAATGACTGCACTATTATGGTTCTAGATTTATTGCATGATTGCGCTATAAGACGATAAGGTACCTCAAACAGACCTTCAAGTGATACTGGTAATTATTTGAAGCAACAATTCGACGCTTGTATAGGCCGGCGGCACTCGAGGTGCATATTGCCCAGTTCAGCAGGCAGGATGCGTGACTGCTTGAGTAGTCACGGGACCTGGGGCTTACCAGGACTCCCCATGTACCCTGGAGTAGGGTCTATATAGCTGCTGTTTGCGGTATTTGGGGGCTCTAGGTGGTATTCAGGTATTGTCATTGTGTATGTGTTGCAATTGGGTTCAGGGTTTGTTTCAGGTCCGCAATAGCAAATATGGTAGTATCCTTAAACAGGGGGACCCCAATATAGACCCCAAAACAGTCCTTATCATAGGGGCCCACAAAATGGTACCCTTAGTTTTGGGAACCTTAAACCCTTATCCCTAAACCATCCTAAACCCTATATATACCTATATAGCCTTATCTCCCCTATAAACCCCGTATAACAGATGGTCGCTTAGACGGCCGCAATGCCAGCACACACGAAACAAAGCTCAAATTGCTGGTTACGCCTGCCTATACCTCGCTATGAAACACAAGTTCCAATTTCATTCTCCATGTTCTCGTCCATTTGATTCTCCATTATTGGGGGCATACATACAAACCCTAAGCCCTAAGTAGTAGTTTCCATGCTTCTTTAACAGGATTAAAAGCGCGTTGTTGATGGCACATCCAAAATGATCAACTTGAGGGCTGCTGGGCGGGGCGAGGATCATAGGAGGGGAGTTTCCCGTGGCAGGAGCTTATATGAGGGGTATATGAAGGTAATACAGGGTCACGGTGAGGCATACGAGTATAAGAGGCTTACGTAAGATCCGCCCGCGGGAACCCCCCTCCTGTAGTTGCCGTAGACTAGCAATTACTGTGGAGTACATGAGCCCTAAACCCTAGGTCTGAAACCTTGAATGGGGGCTTCCATAACGGGCCACCCGAATTTTGACCCCATATACGTGAAATATCCCTATGATTCGGACTCCCGAAAGGGCCCCCTAATTTTTGGAATCTCCCCGGATGGGGATTAAATGGAGATTGCACAGGCTTGGCTTCTTAGGGTTCACAATCTGAGTTTGGGTTTGGCCGATAAGCGGCTACATCATTTGCAAGAGTCCCACTCTGGGCCCAATGAAAGGCTGATCAAGGCCTCTCTTTTCAGTAGCTATGTGGACCGCCTATTTCTAGCACGTGGGCAACATCTCGAGTGCTGGAGACCAGCTGATAGAATGTTGAATGCTCCTGCTTGACCGTATCGACTGTACGAGATGTGGGAAAATGTAGATCTCAAGACTTCCAGAGGCCTTCGAACCCTAAACCCTAACCCTTGACCATTAACTTGACTAAAAGCAGCAGACTGCCCTCAAGCAATGCCAGAGTAGCGGAGGCAGCTCGTAAAGAATCTGCAGCCAGAACTGCTCAGGGCGGTTCAGGGATGTGGCGGCAGGGAGCAAGGAGAATCAAATCGAAAATAAAAGCAAATGGGAGATGCAATGGAAACAGTCGTCGTGTAGAGGAGTCTAGAAAGGGGTAAGCTACTCTCAAATCGGGCTGGCAATTGAGTTCGTGAAGAGTACATATAGTTTGCCATTCACCAGATCACTGCCCCTTTGGACCGTAAGCCCTATGGCGAAAATTACGTTTTTGCTGGAGAGCCACGCGTTGACTCCAGGACGCACCTGGAGATTTCGGGCCAAGGCCTGATGGGATTCCATGCGCTACGTAAGTCCGCCAAGCCCGCCCCACTACGACCCCGCCACTACGACCTCCACCACCAGCACCAGCAGCACCAGCCCGCTAACCGCTGCCTCACCCCCACCACCGCTCCCATCACCCGCCACTGCCCGCCACTGCCAACGCCACCTTCACCACCACACCACTTGACGTGACCACTGCTGTCACAGCTGCTTGTTGTGGTGCCTGTTGCTGCTTCTCTATCACTCACGAGAAGCAGGTCGTGAAGCCGCGATAATCTGATGGTCTAGTGGTCGCTTATTTGCCTGCTCTGACTGAGTAGACCCAAAGTGGTCGAACTGCGCTGCGGCATTGAGGTTGCTCGCAGCTCGCTTTGTGCGCGAACGTCCTTCACCAATTTCAACCTTACGAGTTGAGGCCGCGTGCTAGGGAGAGGGACCGTGTACAGAACGGAGCCAACAAAGTCTCACCGCGTCCGGGAGCACGCAAACTACGCGATGCTCTGAAAAAGTCATGGCTTGGGGGTTGAGGGGCTGCCGAGGTGGAGTAAGGCTGGAGCTTCCTTCAGACCCTGACACGCTCAATTTGATGTTTTTCATGCTGCAAGGTTGCTCATTTGGCAGCCAACACAATACCGTTGGGACAACACCAACCTTCAATAGAACGTGTGGCTTCTCACGCAGGCTTGTTATTTGCCTGGAAATCTAGGTTCAGGCTATAAGGGTGAAGGGTTTCAGTAAAGGTGGGTAGAGGTGGTAGAATCAGCTGTACTCTCCCAAGCATTCTGCATATGGACATCATATCTAGTTTGAGAGCCAGGCTGTTAAGGCAGTTCAAGCTTGACCTGTAACCGCAATTACAGTTTAGTAGTAGTCATTCTCTAATGAGTAGGTAGGTAGAACACATAGAGCTGTACGTGATGGGAGTTACTAATTCGCCGCATGAGAAACCCCACATCCTACTTGCAATTTAGAAGCCTCATTCCAATGAAATAAAATCTCCAGAAACAGCCACTCCTCCCGATGAATGCAGTTCAGGGACTTGAACATGTTGTCAAACAACATCCTTTTACTTTTCCGTTCCTTCATTCCTTAAGAAGCAGTAGGGAGGTCCCTGACACGGAGCCAGGTCGGCAGTTGTAAGAAAGTAGTCCCCAATACACGGCGTCCTACCTTCCCTGGGGATGAAAATGTCCCGGAGGAGTGCCGGAGTAGGTTTGTTTAATACTTTACAACCCAGGCCCAAAGTAATTCTTGATAGACTTACAGCATTGGGTGGGCGTTAACCCCCAAGCCCTACACCCTAAACAGCCGAGCCCCACAGCCTAAATCCCTGAACCCCAAACCCTAGTTAAGAATCCTCAGCCCCAAACCCTAAACCCCATATAATCCCGTTATAGTAGAAACCCTAAACCCTATATACTCCCATTATAGTAGTAGTTTCCATTGTCTTTCTATTAACCCTAGAACCGATAGCCATTTCGGAGCCTAGCTCTCCTGTAGCTTGCAGAAATCCAGTCCACCAGAGAGGAGGAATCATGCGGGTGGCAGCAGTGGCCTCGGTTTTGAATTTAGGGCTTTAGGGCTTGAGGGTGTAGGGTTTAGGGTTTGATTTGTGGGTTTAGGTCCCTTAGGTCTTCATTCTGGTTTTCCGGGTTTGGTTTAGGGTTTAGGACTTAATTCAAGGTTTCGAGAGTTTGGCTTAGGGATAAGGGTTGGGTTTAGGGTCCGGTTTAGAGGTGAGGGTTTAATATAAGGTTTAATTTAAGGCTTGATTTAGGGCTGGTGCGTAGAGCTCCATTTAGGGCTTAAGGGCTTAGGGCTTGATTTAGGGTTTAGGATTTAATGTGCGGTTGAGGGTTTTGTTTAGGGTTTAGAGTCTCGGGATAGTGTTGGGTTTAGTTGAGGGTTTAAGGCTCAGGGTTTATTACGTCCATGTGAGAAGTTCTCACAACAGCCCTTACAGAGCCCTGGGTCAATATGGCCTAGAAAGAGTACATTGATTATATGTCGAAACCCAGCAATTCATATTCCACATGTATGGGGCTAAGTACAATGAGGCTCGGGGAAGCACGATTCCGCAGTAGATGCATATGTCGATTCTGACCGTGAGCCAGAAGATTTGACTCTTTTTCAGAAGCCTGGTAACTAACAAAATGGATTACACTTTCAAACACGATAGTTTCCAACAGTATAACGCATCCAGGAGTTCAACCAATCCAAAAAAAACACAACCCCACAACGATGCCAACCAACCCTAGACAAGTCCAAGCCTCAGCACCATAAATCCTAAACTCTGAGCCCCTAAGCCCTAAGCAATGCGGAGATAAAGCTGCCCAGGTCCTAAGGCGAGCCGTTTTGCAGGGATCTCCTTCGCGGAATCTGAATGTGTGCCTCTCCCGGCTGCAACAGGCTATCGAAGGCTGTTAGCATGGAATGAAGGAATGGAAAAGAGAATGGAAACAAACTCCCAATCAGGATTTGGGGTTCGGGGTAGGGAACCACGGGATATGAAGGACATATGTATGGCGTTATATACGCGCAATGGAAAGAACATGGAAACTACTGATCAATGTCTACGGTTAAGAGTTTGGGGAGGGGAAAATCAGATCACATGGAAACTAGGGGTCTGAACTGGTGTGAAGAATTATCGGGGTGGGGTGGCGTGGGGTGGGGGGGTATATATGGCTACAGCAGGGGTCCATTCCCTCATTACTGTGGGAGGTCAGGTGAGGTAAGTTGTTTAATCGTGCTTTGGCGCCTGGGTGTATATGATGGGAGAGGTTCAAACCTTGAGGCTTTGGGTTTAAGGTTTCAGGGTTTAGGGTTTAGGCTGTAGGGTTAAAGGGTTTCGGTTTTAGGGCTTAGGACTTGCGACTCTGGAAAAGAACTCTCAAAATACAGCACCCCATACCTTAAAGGCCGTGAAAAGCGGACACCTGATGATGCCCAATCTATTATACTTTTTTTAGACATGTGCATATGCATAAGCATATACATGTGAAGTACAGGGCTTGGATTGCGCCTACACCCTAAACCCTATACCAAGAGCGCGGCACAAAAGATGTACTAAGGGGCTACCCGCGCTTTCAGAACGCGGAGGAGATGTACAAGCCCCTTGCATCGTGTTTTGGGTTTAGGGTTGCAGGCAGGAGTTAACCTTCATAGGGGCCGGGGTTTTCTAGAGAGCCCGAAACCGCGTAACTAAGGAATATACCCTAGGTTATCCCTATAGAACCCTATAAAACCCGAATAGACCCCTATATAAAGCCTATATAACCCATTATACCAGTAGTTGTTTCCATGTTCTTTTCAGGTATCCCCACTATAACGCCAACATAGCCTGTGGGGTGGATTCCTGTAAATGTCTCCGCGTAGCCCCCATGTATCGCAACTATCACTGTAGGACCCTTCATTCACTGTTCCCCTTAAAGTCCTAAACCCTTGAGCACCAGTAGGATGTAGCATTTTGGGGTTTGGTGTGCGGGGTACGCCTCCGGGCTTAGGGTAGATCTTGGACTTTTGACTTTTGGAAAGTGTTGCTTTAATGTGTGAGTATCAGATAATCCTGTGTTTGTCATGATTTCCAGCAATCCAAGGACATCTCGGGGGAAGGTCCACGAATCCAGGGAAATCTCCGCGAGGTAGTCTCTCCACATAAGCATTCTACGACCCTCAAGTAAGGGTATCCGCCTGCCCAACACACCACCTCAAAATTGCTTGAAAATTAGGCTTCTGCATCTGTTTGCTAGTAGCCGTATGGTTGCTTTCTACATCTAATCATACCGCTGTGCGTGGTTTCTCTGAATCCTGCACCTGGTGTTCCAGGGAGTTTTGTTACGAGACTTCTGGTTCACGATGTGGCAGTTGGAAAAGTTAGATTCCTTTCTGGGACAGCCTACATATTCGAGGCCCTAACCCTAAACCCTAAACCCTGGGCACCCAAAAAGGGATAGTCATGTTGTCAACCTTCCATGCCAAACCCTAAAATACCACACCCTAACCCCCAAACCCTAAGACCTATAGCACCACCCTATCCGCCTATATACCCCTACATGAGCTACGGACTAAATTTAGATTGGGGGGAGACCTGTAGGGGAACATATAGGGATTTAGAGGGGCACCTATTAATAATTAAGGAATATACTACAAATTTACGTAGTCCAGAGCTCATGTCCTGTTACAGGTACAAACCCTAAACCCCTAGACCCTAAACCCTAAACCCCTAAAACCCAGAGCCAGGCATATCCGAGGCCTCACAGAGCAAGGCTTCTCGCTGCATTGGCCGTGTGAGCATCTTTCAAGGGTATTAAGGGGCTTTAGGGTTTAGGGTTTTGGTGTTTAGGGTTTAATGTTTTAGGGGTTAGGGTCTAGTGTTTTAGGGTTAGGGTTTTAGGTTCTAGCGCTCAGGGCCCGAATAATTACCAGTATCATTTTGGGGCTTGCTTGAGGTAGCCTGTATTATACAAGGAATCTAGGACCATAGTACTGTAATTGTCTAGTCTAGGCTTCTACATTGCCTGCAATCCCCCGCATTAACATGGAGCCTGCAGCAGCTCTACAAAGCCCGCTCCTTTCTTAAATGGGGCGGCTACATGGGGTCCCATGCTCGTTTGGGGGATCCAAGATTCTGACAGTGGCATTTGGGGTGTGAGGTCCTCCGGGGGTTGAATCTTGTCGTGTTGGGGCTTCAAGAAGCAAGGTAATGTAGACCCATGATTAATAAACCCCCTCCTTTTAGGCGCCTAAAAATTATGATCCCTACTATAACCCCTATCAAGGGGATGGGGTTGATTAATCAGGGGTCTGGGTTACCCTTTTCAATGGCTTGATGGTTAGTTGGAGGGGAGAGCTTGCTGTTTTGAAGCTGTGGGGCTTCTTGGGCCGTTGCATGACTTCAAGCTGTACGTAAGGCTGATACAGGGAGACTGGGGATGTATAAGGTAACTATGAGGGTTGTGTGAGAAAACCTGCCCCATCCGAAACTTCCTTAGATTGGAGGAATGCACCCCTATGCGATGTATGTACTACTCCCTATAGTGACCTTGGCACCTGTTCCCTCTTCCGCTGCCAATTAAAGCAAAGCAAGATTTGACACAAGCCTTGAGAACTTCCAAGGCTTGAGCTTTCATGACCTAAGCTTCTTTCAAAGACAGTCATCTCGGTGGAAGGTAACATGGTCGCGGGCTTGTCTTAGATCCCTTGCACACGTGCTCATTTTCTCTTCCTGTTTCTCAGTAGGGGATAAGGGCATTTCTTACACTAGGATCTATATAGGGATTACCTTCCCTTACATTCCCATATTCCGGTTCCCTACCAAGAACCAGTAAGTCCTTTTCTGGCCAAAAGGTGGTTGCAAGATGCCGGAAGGTGTAAAGGCCTTTCTGAAGACCCACCCAGGCTAAACCCAAAAAAACAAACCCTTGTAGGGTTCAGGCTTCAGGGCTTAGGTAAAATGAATTCCTGAAGACTTCCCGGGAGATTATGTAGGTAGTCGATAGGGCGTCTTCCTATCACATGGGTAGCGACGGTTTCGTTGGACCAAACCAGGTTATAGTCTTCTTACAAAACACTTCGCCCAAAAAGGCGAATATGATCTGAGGCTATGCCAGGAACTATAGAAACCCCGTCGAAACACATATGGGCCCCAAACCGCAAACGGGAATCTGGTGTGTCTTGAGACAGACATTGCTTTCACATCCCAATTGAAGGGCCGCCAGCATGAAAGTAAACTTCAGAAGCTTAGGGTGTAGCGCTTAGGGTTTAGAGTTTAGGGCTTTAGGGCTTTAGGGCTTTAGGCTTTAGGCTTTAGGCTTTAGGGTTTAGGGGTTTAGGGTTTAGGGTTTAGGGCGCACCAACCCTACAGTCCCCCTTAAGTAGATAGAATATAGGGTGCATGGTTAGGGTCATATAGGGATAATGGAAAAGAACATGGGAAATACTATATTATGATAGGGTATATATGTATATATTGCGCTTATAGTCCCCCTTAAGTAGATAGAATATGGGATATATGGGGATCTTATTCTCAGATACCCAGAGCCACATTCTATCTACTTACGGGGGACTATAAACCTTGAACCCTAACTCTGGACCCAGGACCCTGTTAGTAAGAAAACCTGCAATACCCGCCTGATTTCCCTTGATTCAAGCTTTATAAATCCTTGGTACTACACTCCAAAACGAGAATGAGTCAGTAGCCCCCGTTCACCTTGCCATTCCCCTGCACCCCGTCAACCCTAAGCCCTCTAGAGGCCCTTCAAACCCTAAACCATAATCTGCGCAAATCAAGAGCCTGTAATCCTGAGACCTGTCATCCCAATGCCGATTTCTACTTCGCTAAAAGCCTCAGAACCCTAAATCTACAGCAAGCAGCCCAGGGACCTTTTAGGGTTGAGGGTGTTGCCTACACCTTAAACCCCAGGTTTGATCGTTGGCTGTTGGGGTTCCTGGCTGCTTTCAGGATTCTGATTCCGACGTCCACATCTGCTGTGGCCCAGGTGGTGACTTCACGGTACGAAACTTCGTGGGAGTCATTGAGGAGCCGGCATCCACTCCTCAAACCCGAAAACAGGATAAGGGCTGGAGCAGGAGGGTTAAAATACAAAGGACTTGGGCTAGAGGGTTGCGATCCGGAAGCTACAACTTGAAGTCACTTCTGACCTTAAAGCACTGCTGCCGTTGAAGCAGCTGCAGCAGCAGGCGAAGCAATCGCCATGTCCTGTCTTATGATCACGGCAAAGTAGTGGCCGCTAACCAATAATGAACATTTCCAGGGCAGTAAATATCATGGTTTGTGGGTGTATATATATATAGTATACATATACCTGTATGTCTATATATATATATATTACATACTGAGGAAATATGTATTACGGGTGTGGAAGGCGATGCAACTGGGGGAGAGGAGTAGATTGATCTCTAGAGGTAGCATGTGCCTTTCATTAGTTTCTAGCTTGCTTGGAGGATCAAACGGGCAGCCATGTCTGTCATCTTCAGGAGGGTGAGGGATGGTGGACGGTGAGGTCTTGAATCCTAAGCCAGAAGCCACGAACCCTAAACCCTACAAACCCTAAGCCCCAACACTTGCAAGGGATTGACAAGCCCAGGCTACCTTAGACTGGGTTGCTGTTAAAGGACTTAGATGGAGTTACTGTAATAAGGAAGCCTATCATGTACCAATACCCATATTATGGTAGCTTAAGCCCCAAACCCTATAAACCCTAAACCCTAAACCCCTATATAACCCTTAAATAGTCCCTATATGCCGATATTCTGGTAACCCAGAGGGTTTAGGACAATAGTCACCGCACCTCGCACTCTATGCTCCATCCAGGTTTAGGGTTTGGGGCTTGGGGTTTAGGGTTTAGGGTTTAGGGTATGGGTTGCTGTTGATGAACTCACATTATGTTGCCATATTTTGGGTATATAGCGACTAATAAAGTTTCCTCATTATAGTTACTTGATGCAAGTTCCTTCAGGGCAACCCAGCTGAAGCCAAGTGAGTTCCCGTTTTAAAATTCTACCAGATTCTACCATTTATGAAGTCTACATACCCCCTGTTCATTTATCAATCTGATTTTCCATTTGACTTTCCATCATTGCGGTTGTATTACCAAGGATCAATTCAAAGAATGTTGGAAGATCTTCACCTTAACCCCTCAACCATTAACCCTACAACATAAAGATTCCCTAGGGCTCCCAGTTACCTAAATACTAGGTTACTGGGCCATGTAACTATAGGGTATATAGAACCCAGTTCCCAAAACCCTAAAACCTAATCCCTAAACCTTATATAACCCCTATAGAATCCCTATAACCCCTATAGAATCCCTATATAGAACCCAGTTCCCATTATTTAGGCAACTGGAGCCCTAGGAACCTAGCTACCCTAAACCCTAAACCATCCTAAACCCTATAGTAGTTTCCATTTTCTTTTCCATTATTCCTATATAACCCCTATTAATGGGTTACTAAAGATTGACCATCGCAGTGCCCAGTCTTGACAGGACATGTCTCATCGATTCGAGCCGCTCCCCTAGACTGCTTGTTTGGGTTGCTGTTGAGGAACTTAAGGGTTAAGGGTTTAGGGTTTAAGGGTTTAAGGGTTTAGGGGTTTAGGGTTTAGGGTTTAAAACAAGTTACCATAATGGGTATATACAGTAATTAATATGGTTTCCCCAATAAAGTAACTTAAATTAAATTCCTTAGCAGCAACCCAGTTGTTTGGATTGTAGGAGTGTCCGTCAGGAGTCCCTCCAGGACCCACCACCGTTGGGGCTTTCTGGAAATCAGGCTTCCTTTTTGGAACAACTTGTGTACTGGTGGTCAAATATCAGGTAGATCGTTATTGTGGAAATCCCCATATGGAACTTATTGCTGTTCTCATCACGGGTCTTCCCGTCATTGTTGCTGTTCCACCTGGCAGTTTTTGGCCCGCATTCTATCTATGGCAAGCAGTCTGACAATTCCATTGGGCGCTACCGCTATACAGATTAGCGAAGCATTTCAAGAAGGAAGTTAACAGGTTGCGGGCGCTTCAGGCATTACGGCTTAGGGATTTGTTGCTTCAGGTTTCAACAAAAATGGGCCCTTTTTCGGATCTTACGGGACAAGGAATACGGCACCTGCGCGAGCAAAGGCGGACCCATTTGCTCTGACAATACCCCAGTAAGTCGAGGTACAGAAGGTTTGGGCATGAATCGCATGGTGACGGGGTGTGTGCAGAACCTTCTGGACTACGGCGCATGTGAGCCTGAGATAGCTCCTTGAAGCAAGGGTTTCAAATTCCCAGGACACCCCTCTTTCCTGCTGGGGCGCTGGATTTCTACACCAAGAAGAACATGGGCGCGGCACCCAGAACTGAAGCAAAGTCTTGCCAAACTCTCTCCTCGTAAATACCAACCTAATGCCAGGGTTTACGAGGGGTGTGGAGGGCCCGATTGAGGATCCTGTGAAGCAAAGTAGGACAAGTGGGAGAGGAGGAGGCACAGGTGGTATTAGTAGAAGCAGTAGCACTTGAAGAATACAAGAGAAAGGAAGGATTGATGGTAGGCCGAATATAGTAATATAGTAATATAACAACACAGTAAGAATAGTAATATAGAAATATAGTGGTAATGATATAGGTAATATAATAAACCCCAAAACCCCCTAAACCGTAAACCCTAAGTATAGTACTGATATAGTAAGTTAATTTGCAGTTTGCCTTGCGGACATGAGGCTGGACCTACACCCAGGAGGAGGCCGACAAGTGGCAGATGGAGGAGCGCGGAGGTTCCCCAACCTGAATACCACCAAGCTGAAACAGTGTAGGGTTTAGGGTTTAGGGGGTTTAGAGGGTTTAGGGGGTTTAGGGTTTAGGATGTTGGGTCAAAAATGTTGGGTTCAGTGTTTAGGAGCTTGTTGGGGTTTACCCGGGGAGGTGGGTGTTTCTAAGTTTTTGGATGAGGCCTTTGATTCTGGGTCCCTGCAATGAGGCGGGTCAAGGCCATAGCAGACATGTTCGAAATACTGACGAATAACGTAGGATACTGCACGCAAAACCGCATCATTGCAAGCTCGGTGGGCTTGCGTGTGTGGCCGCTATAATATCATGTACAGCCTCGTCACCGTCTTGATAAACAGATCGCGATTGTGGATTGAGGCAGATGATGGCAACGCTTTCAGGGCTCCAATTCCCGTAGAACCTCAAAACCGAAAACCCTGACTTAAACCCGAAACGCTAAACCCTAGACTCTAGAACGTAAACCCTAAATTTAACCCTAAATATTATGATAGTACTTTCCATTTGCTTTTCGATTTGCACTGAGCCCTATTAAAACCCTACCAGATGCCGTGTTACTTCGAGGTAAGTTACGGATTTCATCAATTCATGCTTGCCAGGGGCGGCAGTAGATGAAAACGCTGTGGCAATCACATGAATCACTGAAAGCACTGCAACTGATGGACGCAAATCCTCTTATTAGCTGTTTATACTCCCTGTACGACCCCTTTGTCAATTTAATTTTCCGTTTGATATCCATTTGATATTCTGGGTTATCAAATTCCTCTTGTTATGAAGCCCCTAACCTCATCAACCCTAAACCCTATGCCGAATTTCAGGTTGATGTGCCATTTGACTACCACTATGGGCGTCACCAAAATCCTCGTGTTATGACACCCCAGACCTCATAAACCCTAAAACAAGGTTCCGTTTCATTTTACGTATTCTTTGCATTTGGGCTTGCACCACACTTAGCATTGGGAGCCCTCAAACCTTAAGCCCTAAACCGGCTGGAAACCTTTCAAGGTGCTCAGGGAGACTACCGCGACGGTATGCAGGCCAACTGGCAGGGGGATGTCGGTGTTATGGTAGGGTTTCATTGGATTTCACCAGCGTTCGCAAAGAATCTTATATGTGTATTTCTCAGTATTATCCCTATACAATCCCTAATAAGGNNATAAGGACCCCCATAATCCCCATATAAGCCCTATATATCCCTTGGGGTTCCTAGGGTACCCCCTTTTTTGAGAAACTCCCCTATACCCTCCCCAAAAACCCATAGTACGAAACCGAGGTTAGCGGTTGGGTTCCTGGCTTCCCTGGAACCCAAAGGGTCCATGTAGGTATATGGTATATACTTAGGGCCCAAAGGGGTTCCCATATACCTACTTTAAGGCCCAAGTATATCCCATATACCTACATAGACCCTTTGGGGAATGTAGCCAGCCAAACTCAATAATTCGAAGCAATGGCATCTCATGAGCCAGAATCCAAACTCCTTAAAGGGGTGTATATCAGGAGGTATATAGGGGACTACTATATGGGCTTATTAAGGGGGATAACTCCTTAAAGAGGGGTATATAGGGGACTACTCTAGGGGTTATTAAGGGGGATAACTCCTTAAAGGGGGGTATATAAGGGGGTGCATAGGGGACTACTATAGGGGTTATTAAGGGGGATACGTGTATATCTAGGTACCCCAGTAATACCCCTTTTGCCTTTTTTTATTGTTTGGGGGTCTCCTTATTAAAGCTGAATAGTAGGAAAAAGAGTACCCTTATTATTAAGGGCTTACTGGGGAACCTAGATATAAGGGGGTATATAGGGGACTACTATAGGGCTTATTAAGGTGGATACTATAGAGTTTAGACTATAGCTCTTATGGTGTTTGAGCAGGCTTGCAGCATTGAATGCAACAGTCAACCGATTCAGGCCCATGTCTGCTATGGTAGACCCATGATGAATAGACCCCTCCTTCTTTAAGGGCCTTAATATTAGGGGTTTAGGGTTTAGGATCCCTATTATAATCCCTATGAGGGGGAGGGGTTTATTAATCGCGGGTCTACAGTAATTATGGTAGACTCATCTGTTGTGTGAACTTAAGCTAAGATACTTTAATAAGTAAGCGCTACTGTTTACTATATACTCATGTTATGGTTGGTAGCTTAACCCTAAATCCTAGACCCTAAACCCTAAACCAACCCAGCTTAGGGCTTGGGACACCTTTGAGTCTTTGGGAGGGCAGCGTGGAGGACCCCCTGCCGGACCCTCCTTCGGCCTGGATGCCACGCATTCCGGGTACAGATGATACTTTCCCAAAATAGGGGGACCCCAGTATACTATAGTCCTAATGGGAAATCAAATGGAAACTATTATATTTATAAGGGTTATATATAGGGGTTATATGGTAATTTCCAGGCGGACCCCAATATAGATTCCAAAATACTATAGTCCCCGTGGAAATGGAAACTATTATAGTTATAAGGGTTATATAGGGGTTATATGGTAATTTCCCAAAATACGGGGACCCCAATATAGACTCCAAAATACTATAGTCCTAAATTACAGGACCCCCCAAAAGGTACCCCTAATTTTGGGAACCCCCAAAGATGAATCCCGGCCTAGGTAGAGAACTTACCATGAGACCTGAGGAGTTTGTACAAAGGAGTGTAAGTCCCATTTTGTCCGCCAACCGAATCTGGGTTGCTGTTAAGGAACTTGATTTAAGTTGCCAGAGTATGGGTAAATGATAACTGATATGGTTTCCGCACTGCAGTAACTTGATTTAAGTTCCATAACAGCAACCCAGAAATACATCCAAAACGTAGGTTTGAGACATCCTTCTCTAACCCTGTCAGAGAGCAAGGGCTTCGTTCCAAACCAGCGTGCAAAGTGTCAGACCATGCGCTTGTGTCCTGAAGTTGGCGCACATCCGCAGCAGAAAGATCAGGGAATGTTGTTCCTTAACCTTGTTAGGGTTTAGGGTTTGAGTATATTTTTCCTGAACAATTGTGACAAAAGCGTCTTTGTCGTAGGAATGGAGCCTCAACCCTATTGTGGTCTTCTCTGTTAAGTGCTATATATCACGTCTAGAAACATCCAGGATGATGTGCCAATCATAAATTCGCTATTAGTTGCTCTGCAGGGCGCGCAGGGGCGAATCCCTATAGTAGTCCTCATACATGATGCAGCCCGCTAGTAATTCTGGTAATTTCAGTGTGCTGTATGTTTCAGGGCCCAGGGCCTTGTTTCCCTACTAACCACCGAACCGGAAAATCTTACACGCTGAATTGCAGAGCAGGTAGAGAGATCCTGCAATTCAGACTTAACCCTTAAATTACTGGTTCTCACTAGGGAATTAGGGAATATAATCCTCATATAATCCGTATACAACATATTCAATTCTTCCCTACTAAGAAGCAGTACGTAAACCTTTCTCTCCTACCAGGAGAAGATTGCAAACGTCATTGCCTGCCTGAAAAGCGAACCCCGGTCTGCGGCTTAGATATGTAGTACTAGCAGTCTGCGGCTGGTCTTGAAAGCTATGGTCCCTCTTTGGGTACTATTATCAACCCTTAAACCCTCAACCCCATAGGCGATCATGGCAGGGGAGGGGGCCGAAGCCTGCTAGTTGTAAGTAGGGAAAGAAGGAATGAAGGTATCAAGAAATGAACATTGAAAGGCAAGCCACTACCTAGGGTTTGGGGTTTAGGGCTCTTAGCCGGGAAAGGAGGCAAGGCCTCGTACAGCAACTGACTTACAATCTCCGATCTTAAACAAATGTCCATATTCTTTTCCATGCCTTGATTCCTTAAACCCTAAACTTTGGGTACTGCCCCCACTCAGTAGCAGTTGGATAATAGTTATGATATGGTTATATATAGCCCTTAATAGGACACCTAATATAGGCTGTTACTGGGGGGCAGTACCCAACCTAAACTCAACAATCAGGAAGAAGCTCCATGAAGGGCTGACTCAGGTCCAAGCGAGCGATCATTCCCATCCCGTTCTCCTCCGAAGGCAAATTCCGGCAATTCCATTGGAGGTTCATGCGAATTGCTGACTACTTCTGACTGGACTTTGAACCCTACCCATGCTTCACTTGACTGGCCTTGTGTAGGTTACTCCACAGCTAGAATCCCAGGTAGGAGGAGTAGTTGCTACGTCCCATGGGCCTCCAAGCGTCCTTGGCGTGCAGTAGCTTGAGCTCCACAAGAGTTTGCTCTTTTGATTTGCGAGCAAGAACAGAGAGCGTATTGCTGAAAGCCTTGCTGGGCTTCATGAGCCATGACGTGGTGAGTTCACAGCATGGCGTACGCTGCAGGAAGCAAGACTGTAGACTGGACGAACAAGGGCCAAACGAAGTGTTGCCTCATCCTCAGTTCCAGCTTTCCATTCGGCCGGCAGGTTGTGAATCTGGGGTGATGCGGGGTCGGACCCATTAGTACCCAGACCCCTTAAAGGATGCAAAAAATTGAACCCCCTAATCATCCCCTAGTTTCCCCAATGTAGTACTGGGTTCATATTGGGGGGTTCCGTTTTTTGGATTTTGTAGGGGGTCTGGGTAGGAGGGGTCGGGAATTTCACGTAGACGGTATGCTACCCCAGCAAGGCCTAAACAGTCCAGTTGTGTGCTCTTACCCTAAACCCTAAACCCTAAACCCTATCGCACAAGGGCTCATGGAATTGCACGAGGTCGTGAACTGCACCTGTACATAGAGGACGGCCTGCACTGCCAGAGCTTCGGTAAATTAGGTCACTGACATTTAGGGTTTAGGGTTTAGGGGAACACAAGAGAAGATCCTGTCTTGAAGCGCATGTTACTTCCTACTGAAATCACAAGCATGCACGCTGCACTTGGGCAAAGTGAGATTTGGGGATATTACTTGGATGGCTACTTCTTTTTACAAAATGGGCAGGAAGGGCTACACGGCCTCCTTAACGGCCTGTTTGCACCTGTTTAAACCTTGTCATTAGGGGCAGTATAGGGATTATATAGGGTACTATGGGGACTATATAGGGGTAAATAAGTATCATACTGAGGATTATACGGGAGTTGATGAGGTACAGGCCAGCATACTACTGCAGGAGAAGCACCGATATGTGCAGCACGGATGTACACTTCACCTCGCTGTCCTGACTTCACTTAAACAGAGCCCCCACAACTATCCCCTCCTATAGGCCCCGTTAAGTAGATAGAATATGGCACATGAGGTTTATGGGGATCTTATTATGATATTGGGCGATTCCACACGCCAGCTACTCAAGGGGGACTATAGACCTTAAGCCTCAGCGCATTCCAACCCTAAACCCTAAACCCTCAACTCTAAACCCTAAACCCTCAACTCTAAACCCTAAACCTCACCGCCACTGCTGCAGGACAGCCAGTTGAAGTGCACGGGAATTTTGCGGATGCAGAATGCTGGCATCCCAACAGCCAGGATGGGATTATATGAGCCATAGTCTAAACTCCTTAAAGGGGGGATATATAGGGGATGATCTAGGGGACTACTATAAGGGTTCTTAAGGGGGATACTAGGAGTTTAGATTATGGCTCATATTGGGATAATGGAAAAGAAAATGGAAACTACTATAAGGTTTAGGGTTTAGGGTTTAGGTTAATATTGGGGTTATATTGGGTAATGGAAAATAAAATGGAAACTATAGGGATTATGTAGGGTTTCTATAGGGATTCTATAGGGTTACTTTAGGGATTCTATGGGGTTTCTATAGGGTTTCTATAGGGATTCTATAGGGTTTCTATAGGGTTTCTATAGAGTTTCTATAGGGTTTCTGGTTTAAGGTTAAGAGAAGGCCCTGGGGTTTAGGGTTTAGGGAATGTGGTAGTATCTCTGGGTGTGCTGCCATGACTGCTGTCTTGCCATGATTCTCCTTCTGGGTGAAAAGTTTTTGGCTTAGGGCCATTAGAGGCTTGGGGCATGTAGTTATTGTATGGAGCTTGAAGTACAGGCTTTAGGGGTTTAGGTTTAAGGTTAGCGGTGGGGGCATGTAGAGATACCTCCCCCGCGCTCTTCACAGAGATCAGAGCTGCGAGTCGACTGATCCATCTTTAGGATGAAGGGTTTAAAATTTAAGGTGTGGGGTTCAGGGCTTTGGGATGTTTAGGGTTTAGGGTCCATCCCTGTATAGTCCCTTTGCAGTCCCTAAAATAAAAACCCCATTTTGCCAGAACCGCGCAAGGGCACGATCCTAACACTCACCTCTGGCTACCATGCAGGGAAGGAGGAATCCATCCTTAGAGTAATCGCTATACATAATCCGCATAATACAGTAGCTTCCATTTTCTTATGTAAGCTTCGAACCCCAA
Organism: Symbiodinium pilosum; assembly: GCA_905231905.1. Taxonomy (NCBI): domain Eukaryota; class Dinophyceae; order Suessiales; family Symbiodiniaceae; genus Symbiodinium; species Symbiodinium pilosum. Next base: position 30,512 of record CAJNIZ010044885.1, read on the forward strand.
ACCCTCAATAGTACTGTAGTTTCCACTTTTCTTCCATTCCTTCATTGCCAGCTAAACAGAGATAAGAACATCAAGCTACGACTTGCTACGATGAACAGCCTTGATGGCAAGTAAATAGTTGTTGGCGGGCGCAGAAGTCGCCCTGTGTTTTTGAGATGTTTAAGCCTCTTGACGTTTTTTTCAGGTTTTGTTCGGCTTGGTTACAGTGTTTTCGCCTCTTGGTACAACACACTGCGCGAAGCATGTGGAACTTGAACAAGACACGTTGTCACAACCGTCCATGCCTTGGGCTTTGCAGCTTTTTTGCGTCTTTGTACAACATACTGCACAAGGATGTGGAACAAGGAAAGCTGTCACAAGCCTCCATGCCTTTGGTGACCATGCCGAAAACACCAGTATTTACAGCGTTTTTGTTCTCTACGGGCTGCGGCTTGTGGATTCCGGGTTAACCAACTGAATTTCAGAAACCGAAGCACAATCTAACAAAGAGTGAAATCTTCTCCTTGATACAATAGTTTCCTGGATGTGCAGCTACCATGCTTTTCCTCCAAATCGTGCTAAACCTGGGTTTCGTGCTACTTTTACGTATAGAAAGCAACAGGGCGACCCATGCGCCCGCACCCAAATAGCTTTCCATACATGGGGCCTGTTTCGGTTGATATTATCCCAGCAATGGAAAATCAATGGAAGATGAGATGGAATCTTGGGGTACTCTGGGGGTTACTAAGGGGGATACTCGGAGTTTAGACTACAGCTCATATAGAGGTTGTATATGCTAGGATTCGAAGACAAGGACTCACTCGGCTTGCAGTGACAGGTCCGCTGCCTGCTTCCAGGCTCAGGGAACTTACTAGGTAGACACGGGATTTCGATTCCCCTCTCTGGGACTAGTTTATTACCTGTGTACCACCTCCCCTGATTCTTCAAGTATTCTGGGTTGATATTGCAGAACTTAACGTCCAGGGTGCCATGATGGAGAATCAAGCGCCAACAAGCAACGAACGTGAAATGGAAACTGCGGTTGCTTAAGGCTTGAAAGGCGGTTTGAAACTCAACTTAAGTCAACAAATATGGTTAGATAATGAACAGTGTCGTTTCTCCATAATGATGAACTAGTCAAAGTTCCTTAACAGAACCCTGTACTCCTTGAGGACGAACTTCGCACTGAGAACCCTAAAACCTAAACCCCCGCCAGACCCTAAACCTGAGGTCAATCGCCCCAACACTGATAGCCTCTAAATGTGGAGTTAGTAGAGCCGCAGTATACCTACAACAGTCCTTCGTGGTACCCATTACAGGGTGGGGGATTGACCCCAGCCAAAACCCTAAACCCCAAACCCTGAGCCGTATGGCATAGGCATCAAACATAATTTGATAAGGCATCAAGAAAAATTTGCCAAGCATCAAAAAAGAATTTGAGCCGTAGTCTCTTTCCAAGCATTGTTCTTATCGGTATTGCTACCAGTATACGTAATATCCGTATTCGTATTGTGAGTACTGCTATTCCCCATTCACTTCATTTTCGCTAATGTATAGTACAGTTTATCATCATTTGTCTTGATGTTTATCAAATGATTTGATACCGTGGGCAAGTTTTCCATTGTTTCTTGATTGTTTATGTCATTTGTTCTTGATGCTTATCAGGTTTTTCTTTGATGTGTCACCCGAACCATAAACCTGAAATCCCTTTGCCCAGGCCAACATCTTCCCCAAGAACATCCACTTCTTTCAGACGCTTCTGCTTCATGTTGGCAGCGAGCTTCAGTTAGGCCCTGAGACAGCTGACTGTACCTTGGTCATGGGGGTCTCCCAAAATTGGTGGTCCCTTTAAGGGGGTTATGGGGTTGTTAAGCGATTTATGGGGTTTCCCACAATTAGGAGTATCATTTGGGGGTTCCCATGATAAGGGCTATGGTGCATCAGGGTCTCTATTTATGGAAACCACCATCTGAGAGCTTCTCAAAGTTTTCTCTTATGAAGTCCTTCGTCTGGTACCTCTTTTGTGAGAAAGAATCCCAGGTACACTCTGATGTAAGAACCCTCCGCCAAACTAACATTCCAGCCCCACACGGGGCCTACAAGACTACTGTCCCTTTAAAGGTCTATCCCTAAACCCAAACCTACATGTCCTGCCATTGGAGGGTAATCCCCTGCTTGCCAAGGCTGCCAGTCGGGGAGTATACGCATTGGATTACAAACCTGTGCCTGAAGCTCAGCAGACTTCTTCCTACTTCCTGCTGGTGGGTAGAGAATAGGGAAAATTTTATGTAGGGATTACATTCTTTAGCCTTATGCCCTACTTACCACCAGTAAGAGTAAAGTTGACTGCGCGCAGCAAGTGCCTTGGGGTACCCAGAAAGCCACCATTCCCTGATTGGGAAACATATTCCAAATGGTACTAAGATAATATGAGTTTAGGCATGTTTCCTAATAAAGGGATATTGGGCTTTCTGGGCGGGTTGTGGTTTAAAGGTGTGCGGTTTTGTGGTTTAGGGCCGAAGCTGTTGGGGCTTGAAGCGCTGGAGAGCCAACGTATAAAGTCCCCCTGAAGTAGGAATATAACATAAGGTATATGGGATCTCACTATGATATTGGGCAATGCCATAGTCTATCTATTTAAGGGGGATTATACACCACCAGAAGAAGTGTATTGCCCCTTGCAGCCCACGTCGGCCTTCCTAACCTCCACATCCTGAGTGGGTCTCCCACACGCGCGTGTCTCAAGGCATCGGATGTTTGAGGTTTCTCACCTACAGGTACCCAAAATTAAGTGTACGTTTTTGCAGTCCCTATAATAAGAATTATAGTGTATTCGGGTCCCCCTGTTTACGGAAACTGCCATATGTCTACATATATACATATATATATATATATGTGTGTGTGTCTGTATATACATGCACGTAAACTTCTTGAAAGTTTCGATTCTAGGGCAGCTTCATGAGACATGCCGGGTCTAGGATTCTAGTCGATACTTCTGTCATGGGTTTCATATAGCAGCCACAATCTGGGTTGCTGTTAAGGAACTTAAATTAAGTTACTATATTGGGGAAACCCTATTATTAACTATATATACTCAATCTGGTAACTGAATTTAAGTTCCTTAACAGCAACCCAGCAATTTCTGGACTCTCACGGGTCCCCTTGATACCCGCTTATACTACCCCCAGGCTCCCCTTTGACTAGGGCTATTTCAGGGATTTACCAGGGGAACCCAGGGAGGCGTTGTTGGGGGGATGGGGAGGTAATAGAGAGCCCCTAAAGATTCTCGAAATGAAGCCTGAACCTAAATCCAGAACCGTTTTAGGATTGACCCCTCTCTGCCGAGGCTTTGACAGAGATGCCATCAGCTGCTAAAGCGTGAGGATCAGCGGTGATACCCCGTTTGAGCTCAGTGTGATATACTGCCATAGTTCACTGGCTTAAGGTAATTATTCAGGCTCTAAACCCTAAACCCTAAACTGCATCTACCATAGTTCACTGAGTTTAAGGTACTTAATATTACGCAGGTCTTTTAGAATCAAACCTTTAAACCCCTGTAATATAGCCAGTGTTTGTTTCATGTTTCATTTTCTTCGCCATGTGATTCCGCCTTATTGGTGTAAGAACCACAAGACCACCTAAATCCTACATTTTCTGTATACCCCCTGTATATACCTTGTAGAACCCCTCTCAAATGACCCTATCGGGATCTTAATTAGATCCTCCTAAAGGTTTGGGGCTTAGGTTAAGGAGCAGCCTCCCGCTCATGCGCAGCTAGAACTACGAGGTGGGCCCTACATAGTCTAAACTCCTTAAAGGGGCTATATAGGGGGTTATGTAGGGGACTACTATAGGGGCTATTAAGGGGATACTAGGAGTTTAGACTATAGCTCATGGATATTTCCTTTTTGGGGTTTGTTGTGGTTTCTTGGTAAGGGATTATAACATAGTACCCAGAAAAGAACTGCATAGGAGGGTCTGGGTAACCCTTAGACCCTAGACCGTAAACTCAACGAGGAGCCTCGGATTGTTTTGAAAATGGATTTTATGATTACATTTTGTAACCCTGAAACCTAAAACCCCCAATGGCAGATCTGGCTCTTAAGTGAATACACCCTAAACACTCACCTGAAATAATAAGGATCAGACAAGGCCCAGTGTTGTTGCATCAAAAGGCTCCCCCAGACGAATTGCGATTGTTTCCGCACAGATTCTAGTACTGCAGTGGCCTGCATCACTGGTGGTATCATGTTGACGTCTATTTGAGGTACTCGATACTAGAGCTATATGAGGAGACTAGGACCATACTATTGTAATTGTTAACCGCCTACACCCTAAACCCTACACTAGCCGGACCGAAGAAGTGGTTCGGCTGTGTGCTGCTGAAGAGAACGGTGCCGTTACACGAAAAGAGGCCGCACAGCTTGACGGTTCCCGCCCTCAAGAACTGAAGGAGCCCTTACATGGTATCGTAAGGGCTCAAGGATTGAGATGTGTTTCGGGGCGCGGCGCATGGTTGATGAAGAAGATCAGGCAACACCTAGGACTTGGAGGACTTAAGATCGTCCATTAACAGAACAAAGGCCAAGCTACGACAGGAAGGCTCATCATGATTTCTGCGTTGATGCCGGCATTCTGCCCCACAAATTTCTTCAACTTCAAAAGTCTCTAAACTGCACAAGCTCCAGCCCTCAACGCCCAAGACCCCTTGCCCAAAGGGTCCATGTAGCTATATGGGGTATACTTGGGCCTTAAAGTATAGGTATATGGGAACCCCTTGGGGCCTTAAGTATATACCATATACCTACATGGACCCTTTGGGTTGGATCCCAGAGCAAGGAAGGTCAGGTTATCCCGCGCGGCCTCGTGTCAACATGGCGTTCCAGCTCCAGTTTTGCCTTAGGGGCTGCTTACTTAGCTGATACAGTCTCCGTCATGAAGCCGGAGTATATCATCAGGACACTTATAGCTTGCAACCAGATTAACTAGTTGCTACACTACCGACTTGAAATATCTATCGTATTAACACAACTGCTTGTCTACCATGAAAATGCTAGACTCTAGCTCTCGATGTATTCTAGACCTGTGAGCTAGGTTGCATTCAAGAGCACGAACAAGATGCTAAGCTGACTTTATCAAAGAAGCATACGCTTCCAACCCTCCTAAGAATGAAGATTCCCGCACCAGATATAGAACATCGAGAACATTCATTACGTGTTGGAGTCGTCCTTGACCAAAATGGCGGCAGAGACGCCCTCGACGGAGGCCCAACAATTTCTGGCAAGGTTAGCCTCGAAATTATAGGGTGTAGTTTTGGAGGCAAGGGTTCGGGTTGAGGAATGTAGGTTGTTTTCAAAATTATGGGCCCCTTGTGGTTATTGATTCTAGTATGGTACCTAACCTTCAGGGGTACCAAAACGGGACCCTAATTTTGGGAACTACCATGTAGTGTCGTCCTCATGGTAGCTCTAGCCCAATTGGGGTTTCTTACAACTGGGAGTACCATTGAAGGAGGTTATTGGCGATATATAGGGATATATAGGCTTAGGATTTAGGGTTTCCTAAAATTAGGAGTACCATTTTGGGGTCCCAGTAAGATTATTGAGGTCCCTCTATTGTTGAGAAACTACCTATTATTGTCTTTGATGTGTGTGTGTGTGCATGTGAGGCACAAGGGGCATAACAGCTCATACCTTGGGTCATAGCCCTCATTCTGATCCCTCTTGCTGGCCTCATCCATACGTAGGCGGACCGCAAGCCCTAAACCCCAAGCCCCAGTAGCAGGCAGCTTAGCAAAAACTAAGTTCCATGAACCTCCACGTCAGGCCAAAGTGAGATTGCTAGCAAAAAATCATTTGTGCAAGAAACTGACTTGGGGTACCATTTGGGAGGTCCCCATAAGAAGGATTATCATATTTGGGGGTCTATATTAAAGTCTATGTTAAAGTCCTCCGGCTTCGTGGAAACAAAGGCAAAGCTTCCTAAATGTCCTAAACATGTTTAAGACTGGGTTTAGGGTTTCAGGTTTAGGGTTTAGGGTTGAGGGTGATTTTGGCCTTGAACTGCAAGTTTACAAGCCATGCATAGGACTCCGTCCTTTTAAACAAGGATGAGTCAGGTGAACCCCCCATCCAGCAATAGGGACTAGAAGGGATGACATGATTATATTAGAGTCCTCTCCACTGCTACGGGGGTGTCCATCTGAAGGATGAGCCTTAAGACTTTTACACAACTTGACGCGCGAATCTCGACAAATCCTATGAGAAGAAACCAGTCTGTGTTGTGGCATCCTCTGATCCTTCTAGCACTTTGGGACCCAAAGTATATGAGCTGTAGTCCAAACTCCCTAGAGGGGTTATATCATAGAGGAATCTTATATGAAGACTTGACACCAAAAACAGTGCCTTTTTGTGGGTGTCCCTCTAGTAAGGGCTGCAGCATTGAAGGAGTTTAGATTATGGCTCCTATGGTAATTTCCAGAAGATAGGGTGACCCCAAAATGCTACAATCCTGATTATGGGCCCCCAAGAAGAAACCGTGGTTTTTGATGATTCCCCATATGAGTCATTTTCTAAACTCCTAGTATACCCCTCAATATCCCCTATAATAGTTCTCCATATGATCCCCTATATAACCCCTTTTAAGGAGTTTAGACAGTAGCTTGGTCTTAGGAGGGAAAAGGGAAATATAATCCGTATACATATGATATGTTCCTATATTCCCTGCTAACCACCATCAGGAAGCCTATTTAGGGAAACTACCAGGAATTGCCCTAAATCCTAAACCCGTCCTCTAGTATCATATGTTTGGAAGGAGTCATTCCTAGACAGAGCCGCGCAAGATAGTTTCTCAATGCCATCCCTACGTCATCCTGAGAATTCCTGGGAATGAACCCTTGTGGCTTGTTGGGTTTGCTGTTAAGGAACTTAATTTGATTCAAGTTTTTATTTGAAGGGAAATCTTTTATTTACCATATACCCAAAATATGGTAACTTAGTTTAAGTTCTACTTATATGGAGCCCTATTATTAGCCACATACCCATAATATGGTAGCTGAGAGTAAGTTCCTCAACAGCGACCCAGTTTAAGGGCTCATGGATGAGGGCCCTCCCATTTCTTTTGTTTGGCCCTAGGCTCTAGGATACGGAGGGGAACTCTTTTTCCGCAAACGCACACACAGCCACACAAAATACCCAAAGCCCTGAACCCTAAAGCCCTCAAAACCCCAAAACAATAAACCCTCAAAACCCTAAAACCTCAAATCCCAAACCCTCAACCCCAAGCGCTCAGCCCCAAACCCTCAACCCAGGCCCCTATGGCGACATTTAAGAAGGGCGATGAAGTCATGGTCTTCTACCGGCCACTGGGCGGTTAAGGTTTAAGATTTAGGCACTTAGGGCTCAGGTTCCAAGATGGTTTCTGATTCTTCTTAGTGCTTCTTTTATTATCAATGTTCTTGCTCTTCTTATTTTAATTATGACCATTATTATGGTCATTGTTGTTTATGAACGCTATGAGTGTTACTACTGTTGTGTTTTACTTTTGCTTTTATTGTTGCCCTTATCGGGAATGTCTTCATCGTTATCATTATTGTTGTTACTACTGTTGTTCTTATCCTTCTTATCATTGCTACTGATGAAGGTCACTCAGGGTTTGGAGTTTGTGGTGTAAGGTTTGGGTGAAACCAGTTCAGGGGCTGTTGTGAAATTATTTCACGAGAAGATTATCTTAGGGCGTCTAAATCCAATACCTGAACCCTAAACCGCGAACAAACCATCCCCTGCGTGCGTTGAGGAAGCGCAGGTGGGACTCTGACTCAAGTCAGCCTTGTTCATAGACACGTGCCAGGGTCATAGGTTGGTTTAAGATGTACGGTTAGGATCCAACACGGTGTCCGGACCCTGACCTACACCTAAGTAGACTGGCGAAGTGAGTCCCAAACATCATCCCGAGATAGTTTCGAGAAACAACCCTATGATAGACTTCTTCACTCACCCCGTACCCTAAACTCTAAACCCGACTCTACCATTTGGTGCCCAGGATGTGCAAGCGCTGCAGACCTGACCGCAAATACCTGGCGGGACCTTTAGACTTCTTTGGGTTTAGGGCTTAGGGTCTGTAATAGGGGAAGATTACTTAAGGGCTCTACACATTCGTAATATAATCATCGGCAGTATCCAAGCTTAACATGTGCAAGGACTGTCACAGGAACCTACAAGAGCTATTTCCAGCATTAGAGTTATGAGGGAGCGCGGAATAGTGGGCATAGGCGTCTCTCCAGTAGTTTAGTATTGTCCCTAACATAGTCCTTAATAAGGGACCCATGTCTACTGAATCATGTAGGAAATATTCACTGTAGCTCACATAACTGAATTTCCTGTTTCTGCCATTGCTATGCTTCACGGCTTTCGCTAGTGAGGGGTTTGTAGATGTGATGATTTCTGCTATTCCAAGCTTTACCGCTGCTATCTTTACTGTCACTCTGCCATCGTTTTGGGTGGCTGGGGGCGATATTTACCCCCCCCAATTCTTGCAATCCGATGCAGGCGGTACTCGACCCGAAGCACGGCGCGTTTCGCCTCTCTGATCTGCAGCAGTATACATTTTTCCATGGGTTTGGGTTCATGGTAGGGCTTAGGGTACCCTAAAGCAGAAATTACATTTCTGCTGTATGAACAAAAGCCTAGGTTTGAAGCAAATACTGACAAACTTCTGGGGGATGGTTGTCCTATCCTTGCTAGTGATGGGAGGTTCACGGAAAAGCCCACTATGCCCCTGTTGCCTTGATGAGAGTCCCCTGAACCCTGACCCCTAACTTTTTTAAAGGGTTTAGGGTTTAGGGATTAGGGTTTAGGGTTTAGGGTTTAGGGACCCAACTCTGAATTCGGATCATGATTTGAACTAGGTATTAGCACGCTGACCCTGCCACGAAAAAACCCTAAACCGCGAAACCCTAAATCCCAAAGGCCCTTTGAAAGGCCTTTCGTTCAGGCCCGGGGCTCTTTACCATATAGTCCCCCTTAAGTAGATAGAATATGGCCTTGGGTATGTTATAATAAGATCCCCATATAGCCCATATTCTATCTACTTAAGGGGCACCATAATCCTAGATGAAAATTTGGACCCCTTAAGGTACCTAGACTCCTCCAACTTCCTCTCTTCAGGCCTCAGTACCCACTATTGGGAGCCATCGAACCCCAATTAAAGGCCCTAGGAGGGTCCCTAACCCCTGAACCCTGAACCCCGAAACCCTAAACCCCTAAACCTTAAACCCTAAACCCCTAAACCTTGAACCCTAAGCTAAGCCCTAAACGCCCTACGCCCTAGACCCCGTAGCCCCTAGACTCCTAAACCCCAAACCCCCAGGTCCGCGCACCGGGATTTCAGATGGCTGGGTGCCTGCACGGGTCAAAGCTGACCAGATGGAGGGCGGTGATGTAAAGGCTGGGGAGTGGTTACCTGGAAGTGTGTTGGGTTTGTTTAGATTTTTGTGTTTAGAGGTTGTTTGGGGTTTGTTTAGGGTTGAGGGTTTAGAGGTTGTTTTCTGCTTGCTTAGGATTTAGGATTTGTTTAGGGTTCTAGATAGGGGCGTACATGGACATCAAAAAAAAAATTGTGGGATTGTGTACTGGCATCCCCCTCCTCCATGCAAGGGCACGAGCTTGCTTTAAACATGTGGAATCCAGATTTTGGGCCGAGATTTTCAAGTTGGGCCTTGATTGGTGAGGTTGTAGCATCCATTGTGTTCCTATGGGAGAGCAGAGGCCAGTCAGAGGCATGCTGGGCGCTAAATCTAAGTAGCCATGCTGAACATGTTTTCGGGACATCCTATAAGCCATGCCGTCCCTCACGTACCCCATGGACATGCCGTTAACCGTCTTGGTCAGAGCAGTCCTAGTATATCAGGGGCCATGCAACAATGCTAACTGGTCTCATAATACTAGACAAAGGTACTAGCGGGTATGGCTACTGCAGCAGTACCGACTTTGTTCCCTGGCAGGTGGAGTATTCCTGGCCCCACTTCTACACACAGAGGGGGCACATCGCTGATAGTGGAACTGGATGGACCGAGATGTTTCCACCGCAGTACGTCAAGAGACGGACAGGCCTGAGGGGATTACGAGNNCCCCCCCCCCCCCCCCGAAAAAGCAACAAGCGAATGTAAGGGGTCCATGCTCCACTGTCATTGGTTTCTGTCTTGTGAGTGTGAGGTTTGGCATTCCGGCTTTCCGGGTGATTCGATGTTGCAGTATCCATGCGATTCAAATCAATCTCCATCTGCCGAAGATGAAATCCTCCTACCTAATACAATCAGGTTTGTTTCTGGTGGAAGTCCACGATGTAAAAGGCTTTTTCTGATTCCATCCACGATCACTGGCCGCAGTGTGACACAGATACACTCGCACGAGGAGAAGGAGGAGGAGGACGACG
>CAJNIZ010044886.1:4813-26232 GCA_905231905.1 Symbiodinium pilosum
TTTAGGATTTAAGGCTTGAAGGTTTAGGACTTCTTCCCTACTAACCACCACTGAGGCTCTGCCCCAGCTCGCTGAACCAGTGTGGAGAGACCTGTAGCTGCAGAGCCAAGACTCAGACCCACGATAGAATTGTAAAAAGCCTATATTCATGAGATCACATCCTCCAAGCAAGTCTCTACTGCTAGCATCCCCCTTGTAGGGCTCGGGAAAACAGGGCAAAAAATCCTATATAATGACAAAATAACTCCTGTACAATCTCCATGTAATTCCCGATCAAATTCTAGGGGATCTAGTATTTAGATCTCTATGGGGGTCTGCGAGCATGTTAATCATTTGTGGTCTGGGGGTCAGGGACCGCCTAGACGGGTGTGGGGATGCGTAGGGGTGTGTAAGCTTCAATTCAGTCACCGGAAGATTACCAGAAAATCGCAGAAAATCATGTTCCTCGCAGATTCAGGTGGCTGGAAAAGTCCACGTCATCCAGCAGATTGATCTGCTGCATCAGGTCGGCTACCTTGCTGCTTACCTCCATGGTGGACGTCGGAGGCACTCACAGGACTTTCAGGACAAGGTGGCCAAAGGCTGCAAATACGTATACATATACATATGCATATTCATATGTGTATATATATATACATATACATATCAATATGTATATGTATATATTAATCTATATCCGTGTATGGGAAGGTTCTCAAGAAAGGGATCTCTCCAGGATCTGAGGATCCATAGATAACCCCAGTTTCCATTTCATCGTCAATTTTCCAGGTTAGTTACATATTTGGGCCAAGATGCCTAATCACTGAAACCTACTCCCAAATGCCTGAGCTTTTCAATTCACATCTTCCATATACATGTATATACAGATATATACGTGTGTATATAGAAATATATATACTTATTTAAGTATCCTTATATAACCGCTGTACAACCGTTATAGTGGCGGGCCTAAACCCTATAAAATCCTTCTATACCCACACATAACCAAACCCTAAACCCTAAACCCCTAACCCTAAAATGCTAAACCTTAAAACCTAAAACCCAAACGCCGTACTACAACCTCAACTCTAAATCCTGAAGCCCTAAACTCTGAACCCTAAACCCCAACCCCTAAACCCTCATATAATCCCATTTAGGCCCCTACATCGGCTCGGTCTGCATTCTCGCACCTGCGCCCGCATGCAACTTGGCTTGTCGACCGCAACCTGGCGACAATCAGCCCAGTAGCAACAGGGTTGGGGAGCTTAAGGTTTAGAGATTCAAGGTTTAGGGTTTGGGGTCTAGGTTTTAGGGTTTGGGGTTTAGAGTTTGGGGATTCGGGGTTTTAGCTTGTTTTTCTGGAGGTTGGGGCTTGGGTTTAGGGATTTAGGGATTTATGGATTTCTGCTTTTAGGGTTTGGGGAATCTGGGAATGGCTTAGGCTCTGGAATGTAAGGTTCAGGGGAGGTTTTGGAAGAATCTCTGTTGATTAGAGGGATGAGGTAGTGGATTGACACAGCACTCATAATATAGGGGTATATAGAGGGTATAATGGTATGTAGGGCTATATAGGGGTATACAGGAGTATATAGGGGAATATAGGGGTATATAGGGGTATATAGGGGTAATACAAGGGTATGTACGGGTATATAGGGGTATACCACATTCATGCAGGAAAAAACTGTGGCAGGGGATTTCTCAGCACAGAGTCGACAGCGCAGGGATTCAGTTAGCTCGCATAAACCGGATTTCACTGTGCAAGCCGCATCTGGGAAGAGGGTTGAAACCAGCACCCCACTTATCTTTGGTTGGGTCCTAAGTGGGACCCTCAGCGCAACACCAAAGTTAGGATGTTCTCAAGATTATGCTTCTCCGCTGGGTCCTTACAGGGCCGATATTAGTCTGGGCGGTAGTTCTGGGGACCCGAAATTTGCGGAGGCCGCTGTTGCAAAAATGACATTCTCGGACTTGATCTCCGAGCGTATAACAAGCATCAGTTGAAATAAAAGCAACTATATCACACACGCATAACCCGACTTTCCATGCCTTTCCATTCAAGTCCCCACTATTAGGTAGGGTTATCCCTACGGACCGTGATTTTGCTTGCAAAAGCGAGACTCGACCGGGTTGAGGGTTAAGCCCTCCAGGTAGCATCCCAGCCTTTCCAGAGCTCAGGGAGTCCCACAGTTCTTCTGCAGACGCCTCGGGCTTCGGGGATCTCCGCCTCAATATACTTTAACTAAGTTACCATCATATAGGGGTTATAGGGGTATGTAGGGGTATATACAACTAGTCACACGCTCTAACCGGCAATAGAACCCATTTACAGTTGGGGCAACACATTCAAACAAATGCATAATTGGCTCTTGAATTCCATGAACCTCCAAGTAGCAAAGTAAGTAGCAGGAGTCCGACTTGGTGGGGGGCTAGAGTTTCGGTTTGGGGTTTAGGCCTTAGGGTTTGGGGTTTAAGGTTGGATTCCACGCGCCGAGAAGATAGAATGAATCTTCGCGGGAACTCCCCACAAATAGGGGCCCATGTGGGTACATGATCTCGAAACCGCACATTCTCAACACCGCAAATGCCTAAACCTCGAAACTGGAGTGGAGAATAACAATAATAACAAGAAGAAAAATCAATAATGAACAATAATCACAACAGTAATAATGATCATCAGAATAATAATAATAATGCTAATAGTACTTAAAATAATAACAATCGTAATAATCACCGTAATAATAATAGTAGTAAGAGTAGTAATAGTAATAATTGTAAGAATAGCAAATAATAATACTAGAAATAATGATAATATGGTAATTTCCCAAAATAAGGGGACCCAATATAGACCCCCAAATACTATAGTCCTTATTATAGGGACCCCCAAAATGGTACCCCTAATTTTGGGAAACCCCCATATTAATTTAAAAGGCTTTTGGGGCTCCGGCTTCCTGTGCACGAGCGCCGAAGACATCTATCCTTCTCGTCTTTCTGGTGGTTAGCCAGGAAGGAATGGGTTTTAGGAGCTACTGCAGGTTTCCGTTTTATTTTCCATTATCCGAATACAACCACTATATAACCCCGATATACTATAGTATACTATAATATACTGGAGCTAGTGCAGGTGATTTTGCAGGGGCTACCTACAGGGTTCAATGCCTCCATTCCCTACCAGCCGTGCAGCACAGCGAAGCTAGGCCACAGGTTGATCTTCACGGGCACCGTAGCCCCTACTCGCTTATACACTTCGGGTGTCAAGGGCGCGCATCGTTTGCCGACTTCCAAACTCAAGGGGGTTGAACTGGTTGTTCAGCAGAGCTAGCTAGCGCAAAGTTTTCTGCGTCAAAGTAGAGCTTCTAGAATTTCCTACGCTCATTTAAAGAAAGTTGAACCGGAGCCCGTAACATTGATGCACTTGCCTCATTGCTGGTACATGACATCACCATACAGCGCTCAACCTGAAGTCAACTGGACGGCCACTGGGAAAGCACAGCCTCAGTTTTCATGGGTTCCCGTACTACCCCCTCTATACTTCGGTACCCGCCCAAATTACGGGTAACCGAGAGGGTACTACACGGTTAGATTAATAAAGGGAGAACCTAGGGGGGTAGTACATAGGGGGGTGGTTGGGGAACCCATGAATGTTGGAATCAAGTTCATGTGTGGTTTGCAAAGTCCATGTCTTACCCCTACATGTTAAGCACCACATTATAGGGATTATATTGGGATTATGTAGGGGGATACGGGATTATATAGGTCTATCTTACCCCAATATTGTTTTAAACCAAAACAGCCCAAGAACTTCGCGCATAGCCTGGGCCTTAAACCTCCAGATAGCTGCTGCCCGCTTGTTCAGCCGGCTGGCCTCTTCGGACTGTCCGAAGCTGCCTGCACAAGACTTACTGGGGGTTAGTAGGCAATAAGGGAATATATTATGTGGATTAGATTGGCATTATATAGCGATCATGCAGCCTTATTCCCTACTACCCAGCAAGAAGGACAGCTGCAAACGTGCTGCATAGGACCCTCCCGAGCATACTAATGTTGATGATTGCCATCCAAGAGCAAAGGTAGACTAGTAGAAGCAGCACTAGCAGCTGCACCGGCAGCCGGCTCCCAGTAGTTGCCATAAACAAAAGCAGAATCATCGTCATCATAGTTGGCAAGCTCGAAAGAGAAATGGAAAGAGGTGCTGCATAGTCTCATCATGAAGGAATTGTGGACAAGTGGCGGGCGGAAGAACTGCAGCGTAAGCCTGGACTAGAAAAATCTCAGGATGCAGAACCTAGGAAAGCCTGTGCAGAAAAAAGATGAACCCTAACCCCTAAACCCTAACAATCGGTCCTACTTGGAGGGGACTCTCCGGCATGCAAGGATTACAAAGAAACTCTGGGGATTCTGTGGGAGTTTTCAGAAACATGAAACCAAATGCGTTGCAAGTCACAATCCTCAAAACATAGGAGCCCCGAAAAGAAACCTAATGAGCGGGAACTCCCTAATCTTACTGGTTCTACGTAGGGCATAAGGGATTATATTATATGAGCCATAGTCTAAACTCCTAGTATCCCCCTTAATATCCCCTATAATACTCCCCCATTTAATCCCTATATAACCCCCCTTTAAGGAGTTTAGACTATAGCTCATATGAGGATTATATTCCCTTATTCCCTCCTAAGAGCCGGTTGTGCTAATGAAGGGTTTAGGGTTTAGGGTCTAGGGTCTAGTAGCTCAGCCGTGAACCCCAGGGCTCCATGTTTCTTACCTCTGGTAATATTTCTGTTCCATTCCTTTATCCCCTGCTTACCAGAGGTAAGATATATGATATCTAACCCCTTCCATAAGTCCTAGGTTTCATTACATTTCTAGGTTCTTTTCCATGCAGTTCGTGAGTCGCAGTTTCCGTTGACTTTTCCATTTCTTCATTCCCGAAACCTGAAACTTTAGCCTTAAACCCTAGAACCTGAATCCTAAACCCTAAACGCACCTTAAACCTAAACTTTGGCCCTAAACCCTAAAACCCTAAACCCTAATCCCTAAACCCTAAACCCTAAACCCTAATCCCTAAACCCTAAACCTTATAATCCCTATAATCCAGTTTTGAGAAGCTCCCACTTCACCACCATGTCGGGAGCCTCCCCCCGCGAGGATGATTTCAACAAGCCCTGGCTCGCACAACCACGAAACGGTTTAGGGTCTAGGTTTTTAGGGTTTTAGGGGTCTTAGGGGTTTAGGGTTTAGGGTTTAGGTTTAGGTGCTTAAGGGTTTAGGGGTTCAGGGTTTTAGGGCTTGGGGTTGTAGGATTACGGGCCGGGACAAACATTAGGGGAACCGAGGAGTGCAAAAGATTGCTAACTGCTACATGGTTATTTAGATTTAGGGTCTGCGGTTTGGGGTTTAGGGGTCTAGAGTTTAGGGGTTTAGGGGTTGAGGGGCTTAGGGGTTTTGGGGGTTTAGGATCGAAGGGGCATAGGAACATAATTGGGATAGCTAGGCTTATTGCTCAATGGCTTATGAGGGGCTACTATAAGCATACTTACTAAGTCACCCATCTACGCAGGCATGCTGTAGAAAGTTGGACAAGCATTTTAAGATTATTGTGCTGCGACTGCATGCTACTAGGAACAAGCTGTACTTCAGGCAGATACTTCAGATGATCCCACGACTCCTTAATTGACCACCAACGCTCACCAAGGATCATGGTACGTATATTGGGTCCCGATGTATTCCTTTAAGCCACTTTCAAATGTGGACGGACCACCTAAGGCTTTTGGCGCCTGGGGAAGATATCGTACTAAGATGTAGGCCAAAGAGGGGAGTTTGAGGATAGAGGTGTCCGGTTATTCAGGGTTGCTACTCTGCGACTCTGCAATGTTACCAGCACCTGGGGACGTGTCCGATGCAATTTGCACGCTTCGTAAACAGCCTGAGGGAAGCTAGCCTTCCAAGTGCCTCCCCCATGGACTGCGCATCAAGGATTCGTATTGTTCCATGCTCGCTTTCCCACCAAAGCTACAGCAATGTCCCTCACAACTCAACGAGTGCCTGGCATTCGAACTTTCCATGGCTAAGCCATCGTAAAGGCAGTGTTCCCTTGTAGGGGTACCGCAAGTGCTAAAGCCTTTTCCTGAGGTCCCCTTAGACCTATACTAAAAATAATGTTGAGTTAAATAATCCCGCTAGGGTAATACTAAAACAGAAATTAGCAATAATTCCTCAGGAGACTACAGTTTCGTAGAACGGAAGCCAATGCCAGCAAATTCAGGGCCCAGGGCTTGATGGCCCGGAAAAACTGAGCTTGCGGCCTAGGCCTCAAGGATTGCACACTGTTTACATGAGCTATCGTCCAAACTCCTAGCATCCCCCCCAACTAACCCCTATAATACTCCCCTATATAATCCCCTGTATAAGCACCCTTTAATAGTGCTGCTAGGGTCCCCTTCCTTCGAACTCTTTCACGGATTAACTTGTCAAGGATGACCTCCTACACATTGCGCGCCGAAACAAGACTTCGATTTTGGTGGCCGTCCGACATGCCGTGAGGACACTCTGCGAGACGTCATCTTTACCGGGCCCTTGGGCGTTCTAGGGGTTATAGGGGCTATATACTCGTTATAATGGAGAATCAAATGGCAAGGAAAATGGAAAATGCAATGGAAAACGAAATGGAAACAACCTATTATACCAGCTTGGGGTACCGTAACCCCAAAACCCTACACATCACCCCCTCAACCCTAAACTCTGATTGAAACCATGAGCCCTTAGCATGGCCCTTAACCCTGGGATCTTGATACTTATACCTCTTATATACCCTATATGTAACCTCAGGAGCCCGTACTTGTAACCTTAGATAAACCCCGAGCCTGCAGCGCGTTGATGGCTCCATGCAGGGGGTTCAAGTTCACGGGCGCAGAACCTGACGCAGACATTCAGGCGGTTTAGGATTTAGGCTGTAGGGTTTAGGGTTTAGTATGTACAAGTTCAAGTCACGACTCAGACGCCGCCGCAACAATAAGAAGCCTCAATTCGCGCGCAAATAATGTTGGGGCCTAAATGATCTCCTATATTATGCTAACACTGGAGAATCAATCGGAAAGGAACATGTAAGCTGAAATGGGAACCGGGGTTATGTGAGGGGTTATCAGGCTAATTACCGCTATTATCGTCAAAACTCTTGGTATATGAATGGTGTAGGGTACCTTTGACAGACCTCAACATGATATCGGTAATTATGGAGGGTTCTACAGTATTCTAGGGCGTAGTACCCTTTGAAGTCAAGACATGGGTGGCGGTTGCTTCGTCTTGGCAGTCTGGTCTGTCCTTAGACCACCCGTGCCCCAACACCCGGTTTCAACAAAACATGGGGGTTTCCTAAAATGAAGGGTATCTTTTTGGGGGACCCGTGTTAGTATCTCTAAGCATGTATTGGGGTCGCCCTACCACATGTGCGTTAGAGTCCCGCGTTCTTCCGTCTTGGCCCTAAGCTAAACGGAGCACAAGGACCCTAATATGTACATTTCTGTTATATTCCTAGTATATTCTTGGGGTTCCCTGCTTCGGGATTCCAATTTTACTCCCTTTAACTAGACCCAGAGCGCCAAACTGCTCAGGTCCAGGCCCTCTAGTGCAGAAGGAAACTCATCTATGACCAGCTCCTTGTCAGGGTAGGCCTCAGCGCAACAGCACACTCAGAACCCAAAATGCACCCAAAGCCTAACAGAGCTCCAGGAATATGGCACAAGAAGATTGATGACAATCGCAGCGTCTAGAGGTGCTGTACAGGTGGTTATCGAAATCACGCTCCTAACCGTTGAACCCCAGGAAGAAATGGCATTCCCATCGTGGGGACCCCTAAACAAAACCCGCAAGTACTTCTGAGGCACTCCCATAAATTTGCATCCGGCACCCTTGCACTGATGTAGACCGTGTTGAGATCCCACAAGCTGTACTCACTTTCGGGATGAATGTGCATCCCTCAGCATACATCTACATTGTTGTATGAGAGGCCCGTTTTGGACCTTTAATGCTCAGATCCCCGGCTAGGAAACCTGAAATTGAAGGGCAAACCCAGTCTAGAGTCAGCCTTTGAGGGGGTATAGCCCCCAAACCCTAAACCCTAAACTCTAAGCTCATCCAAGAGCTGTTGGAGGGTATACCGAACTATCATACTTCAGTGAAACCCATCCCCTGACACCATGAGGTCAGGCCACGGCTGCCTTTTTCCTGGCTTTAGGCTTTAGGGTTTAGCTTGTATCACATGCCACCCCTGACCCTGTCAGATTGTCATATTTCCCAGTACTAACTCCAGTGACTGGGGGATTAGTAGGGCACAAGGGAAAAAACCCTGTAGAATATATTCCCGTATTACCTACTAACCCCCAGTAGCCCCAGTTGGTCAAGCAATTTAGGACACATGCTTGAGGGGGGCTCTTAGCAGGTGGAACGGCTACCTTCACGGACACAAGTTGGAGGGCTCCAAAAAAGAGGGTCTTCAAGGAACTGTAGGGCTTGGGGGAATTAGAGGGAGATTGTAGGGGTTCCCTTTATGATTGTAGGGTTGCTGTGGCTAGGACGCTAGTAAGAATGGGCCAATTGGGATCTACACATGCTTCAGGGGCACCCGTAAGGGGTCCCAACACAGGCCCTTAGCTAAACCCTAAACCCTTAACCTGAAGACGAGATTAAGTTACCTTGACTGTGGGTCCCAACCCTCAATTTCCACATTTCCTTCAAGCTTCGCAAGCAAAAACGCGCCCTCAAACCCCGAGGAGTGGCACTAAACCCTAAACCCTAAACCCCTAAACCCTAAACCCTCAACGCGAAACCCTAAACCCACGGTGGCGTGTGTTGCGGGCAAGGCTGGGAAGTGCAGTTTATGCCACAAGATTAGATCAAGGGTCCTGTTTAGGGAGGGGTTTAGGGGTTTAGGGTATTGGCCCACAGCTGGGCTTGTAGAGCTTTATACCTCTATAGGAGGTATATAGGGACCTCCATGCTAAGGGCCAGTACTTCCAAGCTTCGACTCGAAGTGCGGTTTAGGGTTCCAGGCCAGATGTTTTAGGTTTTGGGGTGTGGCTCTCACATAGTAATCGAAAATCCTGAACATAATCCCTTAGACCAAAACTGAAATTCCTCAGCCTCAAACCTCTAAACTCCGAACCCTGACCCCTGATCCTTGAAGTGGCGACAACGACTGGACTGCAAAGCTCTTGTTGCTCCAGGGGCTTATGTCCAGACCAAGGTAGGTAAGTTACGAAACACGAATGTTATCCCTGTGCAGAATGCCACTCGATTGTTGATGGACAAAACCTGCATGACCGGCCCTAGATGCACTATACCACCATAATTCTGTCCGCCGCGTGGCCGATTCCAAAGACCTTTGTGTCTCTTTTGGGAGACGACCGCAAGGCCTAAGAATTCCTCATGCGCAAAATATCTGTCAATCGTACTTGGAGTGTTTTCCCTGAGTGTTGTCCAGCCTCTTTCCAGCCGCACTCATCTGGGCCTGTGCTGGCAGTGCAGGAAGCTTGACGTACACATTGCTAGTCATCCTCCATAACTGGACAGGAATATATGAGTCTTGTCAAACATAGAGGCCCTTTTGCAAAAGCTTAACCAAACGGCACCAGAGTCTGTTGGTACAAAAACTCATCCCCTAACGGATATAGGCGGAACCCGACGCTCGAAATGGAGGTCAGGGTTCTGAGCCCCGGATGAGGCCTTTCTCCTACCCTTGGTTTTTTTTTGCAGCGCCTAGGGTTTAGGGCTTAGGGTTTACGGTGTAGGGTTTGGAGTTTAAGGTTTTCTTAAGGTTTTAGGTATATCGTGGCTAGAAGGCCATTACCCGGGTCGCCATTAAGACTTGCGGAGGACTTCCTTTCAGAAAACTGGATTGTGACACGATTGATGGAGATAGAGTCATACACAACAATGGTTACTATACCAGAATTCCCCGGTTACTCTCGCTGGGACTAGCATGGAACCCCGAAGAGGGTTGTATAACGACTGATCTCGGGGGTTGAGGGAATTCTATCTTAGTCTGCAGGCGGCTAGGTGTGTGGTAGATTGTCCAAATCATGGCCCCTTGAGAAGTCCCGATTACCGTATGGCGCCAAATCTTTAGGGTACCATATGAGCTATAGTCTAAACTCCTAGTATCCCCTTAATAACCCCTACATTACTCCCCTGTAGAATCCCCAATATGACGCCTTTAGAAAATTAATACCCTAAACCCTAAAACTAAACCCTAAACCTTCATTTATGGAAACCGGAATCCTAAAGAAGGAAGCAAGTCTGTCTGGGGCGTGTAGGAGTTTAGGATTTAGGATCTACGGTTTGAGTTAAGGGTTTTCAGTTTAGGGTAAGAGTTAAGGGTGTTGGGTCGAGGGTTTTGGGTTTTGGGTTTTAGGGTTTGGGGTTAGAGTGTAGGATGTTGGGTTAGGGTTTGGGTCTCGGGCTAGGAAGACAGAGACAACAGGTTTGGGAATGAAAGGTGCCCTGCCCAAAACCCTACATGCAAGCCCAAAAACCTCTTGCAAAGACTGCTAGGGCTTCCAAAAAGGGGCCTACATGCCATGTGAGCCATGATCTAAACTCTTTAAAATTATGTAGGGGGCTACGCGGAATATTAGGAGTTCAGACTATGGCTCATATTGGATACCAGCTTAGTGTTGGGGAGCTTCTGGATGTCTAAAGCAAAGAGTGAAGCACCTACTGGAGAGCCTTGATTCTCTTTTAATAAGGGGATTTTGGTAACCCCAACCCCCCAAATTAGGACCACATAACCCTCGCATCATAGTCAGGGGTTGAGGTTACAAAAACATGTTTTCTATTTTTGTGTTTCTCATCATGATCATACGAAGCGTGTTCAGGCGAGTAAGAACTCCCTCAAACAGGATCCTCAAGCTTGCTGAGAAGCTGACTGCATGCATGGCTGCAGCGGCATGGGCTGGGTTTTCGGTTTAGAATGTCACGGGTTTAGGGCTTAGGGTATAGGGACAGGGCAGTTCTGCTGCTGATCTGAGTGTTTGGGTCCGCTTGTCTGCCATCGGAAAGGATAAACATGACTACGACCACATACAAGCGCCCCATCATGTTGACAACGCCCAATTTGCTGACTGTGAAACTGCAAGATAGAGTTCTTCGTAGGAAGAGCAGGGTCCCAGTGCAAATATTCTCTTGCTCTATATTGGGACCTCGAATACGCCGACTACAATTCCTGCTGAGCTAGCAACAGATGCATTGTCACATACTACGTAGCATGCAATCTGAAAGCAGGTAGCATGTGTTCAAGATATTTGTGTGCGCCTACCTCTACAGCTCTGTGGGCCGATGGCTGCGTGCTGCAGTTATCCTGCTCGACAGAGTCACGAGAAGCTGGCTGGCACCTCAGCACATACTGCGGCTTCAACCTACCAACGTAGTCATGTGGGAGTTCCCGTGTACCCGGGAGCACCGCTATATACCCCAATAAACTATACTCCTGGTTATAGGTACTCCAACAAAGGGAGACCGAATGTTTGGAAACCTCCGTGTATGACAAGGTCAGCGCCCTCTCCGCTTCACAACCAAAGTTTGCCATTTTCTGGAACTCATGCCCCGACGTACATCCCGCACAAGCTGCGCCACAAACAATGCTTAAGCCATGATTTTCAGAAACTCCCCTGAGAAACAGCCGTGCAACAGAAATGGTAGTTTCCCAATACAAGGGGACCCCGAAATACTATAGTCCTTATTATTGGGACCCCCCAAAAAGGTACCCCTAATTTTGGGAAACCCCCAAATCCTGACAGCAACCTGCAATGCAACAGCGGGACAGCGGTGGGAAGGTCCTCACAGCTTGGCCGCGGATCGCCAAGTCCCTATGCAAAGGGCGCTTAGGTGTGGATTTATAAGCTATAAGGAGATTATGGAGGTCCCTCTAAAGGCCTATAGTCCCTCTTAAGTAGATAGAATATGGCTTTGGGTATATTATAATAAGATCCCCATATACCCCATATTCTATCTACTTAGGGGGGACTATATATTTGCAAATCACAGTACCCTTACAGCGAACTCTAAGAGCTGACAATGAACAAGGTCACACCCGAGTTGGTGGCTTAAATTCTGAAAGCCGCCGAAAAAGCGCTCAGCTAAAACAAAACAAAACATCCTTTCGCTGGGTTCATCTAGGGGTTATATAGGGATTATAGAGGGGTTCGTATAGGGGTTATAGAGGGATTATACAGGCTTTAGGGATATTACCCCAATCATGGAGAATCACATTCAGAAGAAAGTGGAAAATGAAATGGACACTGGGTATGTCCATTTAAAGGAGGATATAGGGATAGTACCCCAAATGATGGGATCGACTTGACAAAGAATGGAAAATCGAACGGGAAGTTGGTTTACATGGGTTTATTGAGAGCGAAATACCGTAAACCCTAAACCAAACTACCCTTGTCGACTAGGGTCCGTTGTAGCTGCAAGGCAAGTGTTCCATGCTCTTCAAAAAATGACTCTGAAAGCAGAAAAACTTAAGCGTGGGGATATGGTGGTTTTCATAAATGGTGGGACCCGATAAAGATCCCAAGATACAACAATTCTTATAACGGAGACCCCCAAAAATGGCAACCTTGATTGTGGGAAACTTACTATGGCATGGCTGCTGTTGAAACCGACATGCCTACTCCCACACGCTCCTCATTCTACCCTCCCAAGCCTCCAATTAATACAAACTGATACGGCATCCACATTCTTAGTGCAACCTCATGATTACTCATATGACCCCAACAATGGAAAATCAAATGGAACATGGAAACCGCCATGGAAAGTGTGGGTTATATATTAGGAGGACCCCCCACCCTGTAATAGTGGCATAATAGGAATATAAGAGGACCCTAATATAATCCGTATTATCCTTTATAGTCACTATTACAGGGTGGGGTGGGGGGTCCACCTATGTTATGTATACAGTCCATTGGAACTGCCACCTGTCACTCTCGGACGAACATGAACTATTCCGCACCTCGGCCCCCAGGGCAGCAGCTCCTGCAGAAGTGCGAGACTAGGCCAGGGGTAGAATGGTAGAGGTTAGGTGGACCCCCCACCCAGTAAAAGTGACTATAAGGGATAATAGGGATTATAGTAGGGTCCTCTTATATTCTTATTATACCACTATTACAGGGTGGGGGGTCCTCCTAAGGTAGAGGCCGGACCAGCTGGAAACCTTATAACGCTTGATGGGGAATCTTTCAGGCGATATGACGGAATAATCTTGTTGACGAACAAATATGGGGGTTTCCCAAAATTAGGCCAACCTTTTGGTGGGTCCTCATAATAAGGGCTATAATAGTTTGTGGTCTAACTTGGAGTGCCCCTATCTTGGGAAACTACTCGAATGTCTCTGAACCATACCGATAAATAGCGGAATGATCGTGCTAATCAGCTCGATTTAATCTCTGAAACTAGCTCTTGGAGACAAAGGACGTGCCATCGAAGGTGGCATTGAAGCTCCAGGGCAGAAACAAACGCTACTGGCACTTGAATAGTGTTGTTTACCAGGCTACCACTTCCACTACGGGTCTCATGTAACGGTTTCACTTATTGCATTATTCAATGCTGCTGCCAGTCTTACAAATATACTTTGACCATTATTTCTACTACTCTTTTTCTACAACCACTATAACCACCACCACCACCACCACCACCACCACCACCACCACCACCACCACCACCACCACCACCACCACCATTGCACATCATAATACACGATATAATATATTATATTGTATACTAAACTATAATATGTTATATACTGCAATGTAGTATATATTGTGCTATATTATAATACATTATATACTATAATATAGTATATAGTATATTCCATGATGGAATATACTATATATTATAATATAAGATATAGTATACTATACTATAATATAGTATTAGTATACTATAATATACTAGAGCTACTTTTGAGTCGGAATTCGAAAGGCCCTGAGTCTGGCCCTTGGTTGGGCTCAGCTCGCATGCCAAGGGCTCGTATGTACAGCTAGCACCGGCAATGTCACGTGGCCTGCTAACCCCTAGGGTTTAGGGTTTAAGGCTAGGGTTTAGGGTTTAGGGTCTAGGGCTGGGGTTTAGGGTTTAGGGCTAGGGTAAGGGTTTAGGGTTCAGCCAAACCCCATACTCCCAAACTCTTGGTGCTTTTGGGACCCGGAGCCGAGGAAAGTCAAGTTGGGAAATTTCGGGAGGCTGCCTAAACAGCCACTTCAAGAAGTAGCAGTCATGCACAGGGGCAAACACTATAATGAATTAGGGGCACCCCCCATTTGTTGGATATCATGGTTCTCGTCCTCTTGCTGGCTTCCTAGCTATGACAACTGACAATAAGCACATGTCACAAGCACTACCACAAAATGACGCCGGAGACGTACAAGAAGAAGATGGTAGTAAAAGTCCTTCTCAATGCTCCTCGATATTTGAGCGATAATCTAAACTCCTACTATATATAATCCCCTATATAACTCCCCTCTATGGAGTTTAGGCTATAATACATTTAGACAAGCCTCAGAGATTTTGAGTGGCACAAAAGCCACGATCCATCAACGTTAAAGCCAATGGCTATACGGCTTACCACAACTACTATTACTACTATTACCATTATTGGTACTGCTACTATTATTACTGCTATTACTATTATAACTGCTATTACTATTATTGGTCCTAGTACTATTATTGGTACTATTACTATTATTGGTACTATTAATATTATTCGTACTATTTCTACTGTGATAATGGAATTACGTGTGCCGGCCTTGGAGGCAGTTTTTGTAGTTCTGGCCTAGGCCTCCATGGGGGATTTCACCAACTTCTGGGTACCTTTTTGGAGTGTCCCCATAAAAAGGGACTATAATATTTTTGGGTCTATGTTGGGGTCCTTCTATTTTGGGGAACTCCCAAATCTTAGCTTGAAGCTCAAAATCCGAGAAAACTAATTTACAGGGGGGGGGGGGCCACCCTGAATAGGGGTCTCTTAACCCTTAAGCTTCCTAAAGCCCCAAATCCCTGAACTGCGGCACTCTGAATTCTAAACCCCAACCCATTAGACACCGAAATCCCGAACCTCTAAACTTGCGGACCCCCTTCAATGGCATGGCTGTCCTGTTGCCTGGAGGGCTTCAAACACGGGAGGAATTTGGTCGACCTGGCGCTGGCGGGTACCCAACCCATGGGCTCACAGTCTACGGTGTATCTTTTAAGTAAAACCTCAATACAACCCTTACGTAGATAGTGGTTATATCGGGGTTATATTGGGATAATGGAAAAGAAAATGGAAACTACTGTTTAGGGTTGAGGGTTTGAGGTTTAGGTATAGTCCCCCTTTAAGTGGATAGAATATGGGAGTGTATTATTGGGGTTATATAGGGAATAATGGAAAAGAAAATGGAAACTACAATTGTATAATCGAGCTAGGGTAGATAAGCCCTAAACCCCCAAACCTGCAGCGCTTCAGAAGCCCTAAAACTTAGGGAGATCCTGGCCTAGCCCAAGGTTTCTATATTATCCATCCACAATAGAGAATCAAATGGAAAATGAGATGGAAACTGAGGTAATATAGGGAGTTGAGGAACTTAATCTAAGCTACCGAATCTTAATGAACTACTATTCCGGAGACATAGATGTCTGGAGACTACAGCCTCGACCCATGTTGCACTGCAAAGGCATGATGAGCCCAAAAGCTCAAGGAGCTTTGCAATTCACAGTCTCATGTACTAATCCTCTCCCCCTAATGTTAAAACCGCCCCCACCCTCCCCCTAGTATTAAATACTCCCAATATATTGTACTATAATATACGGCGCGTTTAATAGTAAGGGGAGGGGATTAGTAACTCTAGGTCATGTGTGAAAGATCCAAGTCTTCATTGGTTTGATGTATACATTGTCTTGATCTATTTGGACAACTACGGTGAGCTCTGCTGACAAACTTCTCATCCCCTGGCCCAATCGTACAGCTGCTCCTATCTACCAATATTAGATTTTCCCCGTGTCTTATACTGTACCACAATGGGTAAATTCTGCCCGGACCCCTCGTCGGCCCTCTTCCTACCCTCAACTTAGCCAATTCCTTGTCGATGTAGCCCCGTACGGTCTCTGCAAAATCCTGCCGGCACCCAAGTTTATTACTCTCAGTACGGATACCCTAAAGTGGCGCACCCATGCCGTACGGTCCGCGGGCAAGAGGTTCAGTATCGGTGCGGTCTGGTACTCCAGGAGCAAGCCTGCCAGCTCACAGAATAAGACGAGCAAGATTTACAAGCAACACGCACGCTCCAACAGCAAGCCCTCAAACTTGTCGCATGCCTGGTGCACCCTATCAGCAGCCGGTACTGTACCAGACGAATGCATGCACAGATATATGCAGCGCAGCAAATCTTGAGATTGGCGCGCTGCTAGGTACTAGACATCCTGCATGATTCTCAACGCTATTCTTCTAGTCTACAAAGGTCTGGCAGTATGGTCAACATCAACCATGTGCAAACATATGCATCAGGGACTACAATGAGTTGGGCTTTCCATCAGCATGCCCAGTTTTAGAAATCTCTCGCCCCAAACCTGAACCCTATTCAAGGTTTTTCCGTATCCTTGCCCTGGGCCTACTTGCATACATTGGCTGCATAACCAGGACCCGTCTACAAATAACCCCTTTATACTAACGCGAACTGCCCAGCCCTACCCCCTAAAGTATATGGGGGTATCATATTCGGATATAACTCCATAACTCAGACTCAAATGACAACGAAAGTGGAAAATGAAATGGAAACTGGTGTTATTACTAATCCCATTTTTTCCGGTAAGAGACCTTATGTATTGGGGTACATTTTCAATCTAAGGTGTGGAGGAGGGTATCTATTTTTGGTATGAGGGGATTACAACCACCCATGGCATGGGCCTTGCATTCTGAAGTAGTGCACCAGGATTTCCAAGGTGATGTTGTAGCACTTCTGGTAGAGCCGAGAGCCAACCTTCCACACGTGCGTAAGGAGTGTGGAAGGAAAGTTGGGTGTCCTTCAGAATAGGGTTTAAGGTTTAGGGGTTCAGGGGTTAAGGTTTAGGGTCTAGGCGTTTAGGGGTTTAGGGGTTAAGGTTTAGGGTCTGGGGGTTTAGGGTTGAGGGGTTTTAGGGTTTAGGGGCTTAGGGTTTATTAGGGCGGCAAAACTTTCAGGTCCTGAAATCGCGAGTAAAAAGTAAGGACAATCATGAGAATGGCCGGAACATGTGCTCGTGTGGTTTTGGGCCAAATTGTGTGGATTCCACCCGGAAGGGCGGAACCGACTGTAGGCGCTGTTTGCACTTACCCCCCCCTCCCTGCCTTGTAACAGACAGGCCCACCTTTTTCCAGATCCTTCTTTCTGGTGCCACAGTCTTGCAAACCCTTAACTCTAAAAGCGCGACAACCACCATGACATAGATTTTAGGAGGACCCCCCCACCCTGTAATAGTGGTATAAAAAGAATATAAGAGGACCCCAATATAATCCCTATTATCCCTTATAGTCACTATTACTGGGTCCACCTAACATAGATTTAACAAGCTCCGACCTTGGTGCACGACCATTGAGCTATAGTCTAAGCCCCTAGTATCCCCCTTAATAACCTGAACGATACTCCCCAATACAATTTCCTATATAACCCCCCCTCTGAGGAGTTTAGACCCTAAACCCTCAATCCTAATCCTTAAACTCCAAATCCCTAAATCCTAGATTATAGCTCAGTTCAGACCTTAGGAAGCAGCATCCAATTTGCAATCCAGCGAAAACACGAAGGAATCCTCAGAACAATCCCTCTGTACTTTAGGAGGACCCCCCACCCTCTAAGCTCCTTTGGGGAAATGATTTTAGGGCTTTGTATTTTAGAAGGAAAATGTAGGGTTTAGGGTTTAGGGGTATCATAGGAATGTCAGAGGACCTCTAATATCCTCCTTCTGATCCCTTATGGACACTGTTACTAGGTGGGAACCTGTACCAGTCGCTGTAAAAAGCTTCTAGAAGCCCCTGAAGATGACAAACAAGCCCTAAACCAAACCGCTGACACCCGGTACCTGGGTCGGTGCACGAAGCAAGCACACCTGCCACAGTGGTCTTTGCTGCATTGCATCATGGTACTTCAGGGGGGAGCGGGGGGTGAATATGTGAGGCTACAGTGGGGTTTATGTCAGGATTGTTATACAGCTCTACTCCGCACCTGCTTGAATGGGCATTGACTGCTTTCTGGGCATTGGCCCACCCCCTTACTGGGCTTAGAGTTTAGGGTTCAGGGCTTAGAGTTTAGGGTTCAGGTTTAAGGGTTAGAGTATAGGGTCCGGGGCTTAGAGTTTCGGGTTCAGGGCTTCAGGGCTTAGACTTTAGGGTTCAGGGCTTAGAGTTTAGGGTTCAGGACTTAGAGTTTAGGGTTCAGGACTTGGAGTCTAGGGTTCAAGGATGAGAGTTTGGGGTTCAGGGTTTTTGGTTTAGGCTTAGAGTCCAGGCTTAGAATATAGGGTTCAGGGCTTAGAGTTTAGGGCTTCAGGGCTTAGAGTTGAGGATTCAAGATTTAGGGTTTAGGGTTCAAGATGTAGAGTTTAAGGTGGAATCTTCTGAATCATGTGGGGCCCAATGGACGGGTGGGTATTTTGTCATTGGATAACGCTGCTTAACGAGTGAATGCTTGGAGTTGAGATGCTGAACCCTAAACCCAAAACCCTACACCCTAAGCCCCTTCACCTTAAGCCCTAAAACTATATTGAACTAGCAGGCCTGCCGGCCGCACCACTGACAACGCATCCAATCCCACTAAGAAATGACCTTGCCCATTAAGAAAATGACCTTCGCTCACTAAGCCATTCACATTTAAAGTATTGATATATGAAAGAGAGGTTTAGGGCTTAGGGTTTAAGGTTTCGGGGTGAGGGTTTTAGGGGTTTAGGGTTTAGCGCTTAAAGGGTTTAGGTGTTGTGGGGTTTAGGGTGTAGGGTTCAGGGTTTAGGTCGTGTTCGGGCACGGGGTCTTCATGTTGGCACACTCTACGGTTTTTGAACGTACAAATGCACACATGCATCTATCGTCGTAGATACATATGTGTAGACACCAGTCATAATTAACTAGTCTTTGCACATACACTAAACCCTATAAACCCATAAATCCTGTAAAGCATATAAACCCTATGACGCCTAAAAAAATCCGAAAAAACACTAAGAAACCCTGTAAAATCCTTTAGGCCCTATAAAGCCTATAAAACCCATAAAGCCTATAATAAAACCCATAAACCCAAACCAGCTCAGCCCAGCTGCCTGTTTGTATGCCTCGTCCAGGAACTCTAGGCTCCGACGGAAGATCAAGCTCTTCCTTGTCGAGACTCTTAGGGGGGTTGTAGGGTTTATAGGGTTTATAGGGTTTATGGAGTCTATAGGGTTTACATGGCTTATAGGGTTTATAGGGTTTATGGGTGGTTTATAGGGTTTATGGGGTT
Organism: Symbiodinium pilosum; assembly: GCA_905231905.1. Lineage (NCBI taxonomy): Eukaryota > Dinophyceae > Suessiales > Symbiodiniaceae > Symbiodinium > Symbiodinium pilosum. The sequence goes on from CAJNIZ010044886.1 coordinate 24,274, forward strand.
CAGGTCGTAGATTCATTTCAGGAGATTCCGTGAGGAGCATCCTCCTTTCTTCTTGGGAGGCTTGATGAATGGCACGTGTTGCAAAACGGGACCCCGTAGCCGTGCGGTATCAAGAGCGACGAAACAATAGCGATGTACTTGATGCTCGCCTGAGCTCTTGCATCTTAAATGATAAAGAAAAGAACATAAGCTAGAGCTTAAAAGTTTGTAGTTTAGTATCAAGGATTGTGCATGTACTGTACTGCATGTATTGTAAAAGCTTGGATGATTACTCATGCTACGCCCTTGCCCATACATAAATACAAGTTGAAAACTCAGACCCGATTCTAAGTAAATAGCCCCTACATACTGTCCATACAACCAACCCCTACATAAGCCCAGTTTCTATCTTAGATACTTATGTCCCTACACTGCGGGTGCAAAGACAAGACTAATAGAGACTTTTTTTCGACTTGGCATACCCCCAATGCCCAACGTCAAATTGTCCAGCGCAAGCAAACCCGGAGTCCTAATCTCCAAACCCGACTTGCAGAAAGTTCTGCACGTGTAGTAGTTTCCACAATAGGGGGACCCCAATATAGACCCAAAAAAACCATAGTGCTTCGTATGGGGGGGACCTCTAAAAGAGGTACCCCTAATTTTGGGAAACCCTAATCCCTATAAAATCCCCTATATAATCCCAGTTTCCATTTCATTTTCCATGTTCTTTTCCATTTGATTCTCCATTATAGTAACTATAGGTACCCCCAATTTTGGGAAACCCCCAGCAAGGGCACGCCATGTGAGCCCTCACCACGTCTCCAAAGAAATTCTTTATCCACTGACAAATTCTTGGTTTAGGGTTTAGGGTTTAGGGTTTAGGGTTTAGGGTTGCTCCTGCCAGCACAAGCCAGTTCACCTCGAATCCTTGAAGCGACCCCTGCGTTCCTGCTGGAATTCCCATGGAAGCTGAAAGCTCTACGGGCTTTCAGACTATCCCCATTTGGCAGACACCGTGGCCCACCCCCAATCTGAGGTACCATCCGACCGCGAACTTTTTTGGAGGGAGGCTCCTGCCAACATTCGCCCGGCTAACGGGGCTTTGAGCTTAGGAAGAACTCTAAACCCTGAGCCCTGTACCCCAAACCCTAATCTATATATAACCCCTACATAATCCCCATATAATCCCTATATAACCCCTATATAACCCTTATATAACCCCAATAATACCCCTATATACTCCCTAAACCCTAATATTGAAGCAATGGTCCAGTCAGGATGCACGCCTTCACCCACGTTCTACTTTATGAGGGTGCCTGTTCCTGCCGCCAGCCCTATCATGAGACCTTCCGCTAGCCCTGAAGAATCGCCTGTTGCTCTCCCTGGCCATGATGCTAGACTGCAACTCCGAAGGCTACCGCCTATACTGGGCTCATACTAAAGGCGCATCTTGAAAGCACGGCTTCTTTGCTTGTGGATACGCCCCCATGACATGCCCCCGAGCCTGGGTGTGACATATTAAAAGCAAGCACTCGCAGCTTCTAGGGTTGACGCAATCCAAAATGCACCACAACACCTAACTCCTATCTTGAAGCATGAAACTTGCTGGCTCAAAACCTGCGACACGTCGCAGCAACGAAGAACACACAGTAAGAAGACAATCTAAACTCCTAGTATCCCCCTTAATAAGCCCTATAATACTCCCCTATATAATCCCCCATATATCATATATCCCCCCCTTTAAGGAGTTTAGACGGTAGTAGTTGCAGCAACACCACGGAAGGTGTTGCTGTAACTGAGAGAAAAGACTTGCAAGGTCTAACCGGAGGGGGCTCTGGGAGAGGTCTCCCGTGTTCAGGGTTTAGGGTTTAGGGTTTGGGGTTTAGGGCTTAGGGTTCAGGGTTTAGGGTTTAGGGTTCAGGGTTTGCAGCTGCAAGCGTCGCGCCTCGACCCAGGGGGGTCGTGGGCGGCGCGCCGCGC
>CAJNIZ010044887.1:4036-47540 GCA_905231905.1 Symbiodinium pilosum
GACAGAAGGCACAGAAGCAGAACAACGAGACCGTTGTGGTTGAAGCTGATACCGCTGAACCCACAAGTGCTGGCCGAGTGACAGCTTCCTTCTTTGCAGCTGCTGCGACGGGCATTGTGCAGTTTCAGAGGTGGCGGTTTCCCTAAATTGGGTGGTCTGAGCCACAGCCAAGTATACAATGTTCCTCATTATGGGGACCACAACATAGACCCTAAACCCTAAACCCCAATTTTCTAAACCCTAAACCCTAGACCGTAACCCTCAACCCCTAAACCCTTTTTTCTGGGGACCGCGAAGCCCCTCAGGCTGCTCAACCTCACCTCTTCCGGGGAGGATGAGATCGATGAAGTCTTCTGCATCTGGGGCGAGGATGACACTCCTGAACGCTACAAGGAGCCTGAGGGGGTTTGAACTAGGGGCTTAGGATTTAGGTTTTGGGATTTGAGGTTTAGCGGTCAGGGTTTAGGATTTAAGCTTTAGGGTGAAAGGTTTAGGGTTATGGGTTTTGGGGTTCAGGATTTGGAGGCGTATTGATGACCGAAGTCGTCGAGGGATTGCAGCAGTTAAGCAGAAGATTCGCAATTTTCGTGCAGTTTCAAAGGTTTTGCAAGCTTTGACGCAGGGAACGCCCTTAGCTGTCAGGACCCCCAGAAACCTAAGCTCGAAAGCAATGCCCCCTAAGTCCCAACCCTCAGTATGCGGACCTGCCTCTCTAGCATTCTTCAGTACCCTGGACCCTGATGGGTACTTCCAAAACTAGAAGTCCCCCGAGACTATTTCTTCTACATGCGAGCCCATAACCTAAGCCCCTAAACCCTAAACCCTAAACCCTAAACCTCATCCTAGACCCTAAGCCCTCAAGCCAAAACAAACTGATTATCACTTCGGGCTCCAACTTCCTCACAATCGAAAGTCTTTTGAAAAGCGAAAGCACCCCTCCCCCAAACCAGAGTTAACAATAAACCCTACCCCTTCTTGGGGTTATACATATATCTATACATATATATATGTATATATACATATATACCTGTCTCTCTCTCTCTCTCTCTCTCTCTCCATATACCCCTGTATCCCCTACATATCTCAAGGAGCGAGTTGTGGAGATGGAGCTGGCCCGGTCAGACCAAAGTGCTCGTCTCCCACACCACAGGGCGATCCTGGCTGATTTGAGGGTAAGGTTTAGGGTTTAGGGCTCAGGGTTTATGGTTTAGGGGTTGAAGGTTTAGGGTTTAGGATTGACGGTTTTGGGGTGTAGGTGTTTAAAGAGTTTTGGGTTTCAGCGTTTTGGGCTAAGGGTGTTGGGGGTTTAGGGATCTTAGGAGTTTTAGGGTTGTAGGACTGTTGGGGTTCACGTCTCTGTGGTTTGGTTTTGAGGGTTAGTACTTGGGGCTTGTGGGGGTTTAAAAGTTTTGGATTTTTTGGGTTTAGGCCCCTACCTTGAGGGCTCCCTACAATGAGGATTCCACTGCAGATTTTAGGAATCCTGTTTGGCCTTACTATACTAGAATGCCATAATTCCCAAGGTGTAAAATAAGGTGGACCCCCCATGTTGTAACCATGGTAGGAAAATTAGAGGACCCTAGTACAATCACCATTACTCCTATGGACTATTACTGGGTGCGGGGTCTACCCAAGGCATAAGGTGCATAGGGTCATGCAGGATTTTGATATCGATCTTGACTTGGTCAGATAACCAGGCTATTCCCCAGCCACAACCCAAACCCCGAAAGTTGCTGGTTCTTAGTAGGGAATATTGGAATATATTATACAGGGAATATCTTCCTCTATTCCCTGCTAAGAACCCGGAAGCAAGCCACGCTAGAGTCCTGATGTGGGATTGCAATTATGTACAAACCCGGGGCTTGTACATAACCAGCTTTACAAAAACATTGTATGATGCCAGCCGGGCCTTGAAACCCTTCACATCCCGGGCGACATAATACCATTTCTGCCCAACATGATGGCCCGATACCGTCAAGAAATTGCGAGTTCTATGAGAAGGACTGCAGCAAGGGTGTCTTGATTTCAGAAATTCCTGAGACCCTTAACCTCAAGTGTTTCCATATTGCCGTGCAGACCCCAAGCCCCGAACCCGGACCCCGAGTTGTAAACTCTACACCCAAACCTTTGATGCGGTACACCAAACCTTGAACTGGGCAAACCCCTACTTGGGGCGTCAGGGGGGCTTAGTAGGTATATTCATAACCCCTAGAAGCTATGTCATCACCCTAGACACTTCCCATTATTAACCTATTTACTAAATCCCCTTGATCCCCCAAGTAAACACCAAGCCTCTGAAAAAGGTGATCCGGCAGAGGCGCAAGGGAGGAACCAGTCCCACGAAGAAGGAGTGGAGAAGAAGAAAAAATCAGTATTTGGAGGTTCACGAGGTGATCTGTGAGAGTCTGGGGTTTTGGGGTTGTTGGGGTTGAGAAGTTTAGGGTCTCAGGGTTGGGGTGTCAGGCTCAGGGTTTAAGTTTCAAGTCAACAGAAAAATCATCGGAGTGGGGGAGTGGGGTAAGTACAAGAACATAACAGGAGGCTTCAGCTTTGCCACCTTCAAATCCAGGTTTGACTGCCCAAGACCTGTCAAGTACATGTCAAACCATAGGTTCCTACTGGGCACTCATGTCATCATGTAAGGGACTGTCTTGGGTTGCGATTCACTTTTGAGGATAGGAGCACGTAACAATTTTCAGTCAGTTCTGACCTGCTTTGCGCAGCCATGCTATGACGGATGACAACAAGAGTGCATGTTTTTTCTTGCCCAACCAGGACCAAGACGACCCCTTCCTCTTGGACTTGCAGGAGCAGATTGAGTAGGGGTGATCTGTGAGCGCAGCGTACCCCACCTCACCGTAGGCCTTGGGGCCTTGGGGAGTTGACCTCCAAAGGCTGTCGTGGACGGTGTTTGTGTTCTTAAGACTAATCACAAGGTTGTGCTTCTGTAGTGACCACCTTGTGAGCAGGTGTTTGGGTCAACTACCACTTGATAATGAGCAGGGCCAAGTCTGTGTGACAGGCAGACATGCCTTCTGCTGGCATCCCAACAGGGAGCTTCCAAAAAGTCACTGGTTCCTTTTGAAGTATCTTTATGGTAAACCTTCGGGCCAAGATTCTTGGAAGCTACCAAATCACCAAAGGTGAGCTGGCATGCCAGACGTGCTTCGGATTTCATGTTGCGGCGAGATGAAATGCATCGTGCGAGCTTTGTGGTGTGTGAGGGCCTTTGCTTTATTGTCCTCGTCAGCTCCCAGGTAAAAAAGGGTTGTTCAACTTTGCAAGGGTTGCTCAACTTTAAGGTAGTGGCCATGCTTGTGTTCTTGTAGATGTTGCTCATGACGGCGATGACGGATTTGATTGTCATGACTGCGTCATAAATGTCGGCTTCGAAACTGTTATCTATCACCCTGATCATTCCCCAAGTGCTCGTGCGTCCGTGAAGAAGGCCAAGTAGACGTCACCGCTTGTGTGAATCCGCATCTCAAAGTTGTAGCCCCTTTAGGGAGTTGGAGAAGAAACGGTTTAGGGTTTACCTAAACTCCTCACCCTCACTCCTAGACCAATTACTCTCAGGGGTTCTAGGGGGACCCCAATCCTAGGTCCAGTATTTTCAGGGGTGTTAGGGGGACCCCCCTAAACAGACCTGGAGCCTCCGGAAATGGCTTGGACGTGGCGAGCTTTGTAGGGGGTGCCTGCCTCAGGTTTTGGGTTAGGGTCCGGGGTTGAGGGTCCACTTGCAGGGTGAGGGGGACTGAGAAACTAGGTTTATAATGTGGATAACTGGGGTTGTTAGATGGCCTATGGGGTTATAAGTACACTTGACTGAGTAACTAGGTGGTTGTTAGATGCCCTATGGGGTTATAAGTACACTTGAAGAGGCCCTTGACTCCCAACAAGGGACTTAGGACTCGGGGAGCTCAATGATGAGGCCCCGTAACAGCTAGTGTCAGAACCGGCAGTTGTTAAAACTAATCCCTATTATGAGAATTCTGGGAAGCGCACCAGAGTGTTGCAAAAGCCCCACAGTTGGAATGGTCTTCTGGGAGCCTTCATACGGTGGATGGAGGAAATCTTGCACCACTGAGGAAACTCAAAATACCATAGCTGGGGTATAGAATAGATAAGTAAAGTTGTGCAAGACTGATGATGACCTTTGCAAAGCAAAACCATGGTGATACTGTCGTGGTAGCAAGTCAGCAAGAAGAAGCAGCAGGAGGCTAATGGCGAAACAGTCGACTTTCGATATTGCCCCACCCTTTTGATACTCCCCTAACAATACTTGTGCTACTTGCATACAAGAGTCCTACCAAATCCTGCTACAGGGTCGGAGAAATCCCAAGATGAACTCATCCTGGGGCTAAGGCACAGCAATGGAGAGTGCACGGGCTGGCAGCGCAGGAAGCTTGAAGGCCACTCTGCAAAGGGGTGTCTTAGTACTGTGGATGCCGTAAACGCCTGTAGGATCTCCAGGAATTTGTGTAGTACAGGGTTCAGGGTATAGTATGTTCAAGTCATTCAGGATGTACCCTTGACCTCAGCCTTAAGGGACCCCAAATGGACAAAAGGGAAGCATAGTTTGCGGCTGGGGGCTGCGTCAAATTCAGGCTGCCAAAGCCGCTGGCAAACCCTGAGCCCCAAACCCTAAACCTTGTAGATCCTTATGTCCGTGTATAACGCATATGTATCCGTATATCCTGAGATAACCCCTAGATATCCTTCTAAAACCCGGCGATATGTACATGCTATTATCCTATGGAAGCCCTGGCGTTGCCAAGGCCACTGGCAAAGGCAAGAGTGTAAGCCTCGATGGTTCCAGAGGTGTCGGAGTCTCAGTAGGGTTTAGAGTTTAGGCTCAGGGGTAATGTAGGGATAATGGAAATAAAAAGGAAATTACTACATCCAGAACTTCCTGCTCGCGAACTTTAAGCAGCATATAGGGTTTAGGGGTGTAGGGTGTAAGGTAGAAGGTTGAGGGTTTAGGATTTAGCGTTCGGGACTTAGGGTGTGACCGCCTCCCTCTAACAGCTCCCCCCCGCCTGCTAATAGTATTATGCGAATATGTGATGGTAGTAGATGATGGGTATTCATATTACTTATTAGGGGGTGGGGTGGTAATAAGAAAGTGGGAGGGCATCAGGTAAGAGGCTTCGGGGGCAGGTTCCTCATCTGATCCAAGGTAGCTTCTTGGATAGGGTTTGGGGTTTAGAGTTCTGTGTGCTGGCTGTGAAGTGGATATGTGTTGAGCTTGAAGTTCGATCTTGAGTTCCATACAGGGGTTTTAAAGGTCCGGTTAAAGGAGGGACGACTGTAAATACTGAAAGGGGGATACTACCCGAAAAGGGGAGTCGCCCCATGGACATTTGGGGACAGGTGTTTTCGAATAATATGAGAGACTCTGCGAGGGTTTCAGGGTACGGGACCCTAAAGTTGTGACATACTGTAGAAGACTGAATAAGTGCCACCGTTATTCCTTCAGAGTCCTCACACAACTGTGGTAGAAAGTACCCCTAAACATTGTCCTAATGAAGCAGGCCCTTAGATGATTTAAGTTCCAGGCTCTCAGCAGCAGCTTCCGCCTGCACAGTACTGAGGAATTTTTCAGGTGGGCAGTTTTCCGAGTGCAAGCCTTACAGATGCCTCATCTGCTTGTTTATTCTCCTAGGTACCCCAGTGGTACCCTTTTGCCCTTTTCATTTTGGGGTCTCCTTATTAAGGCTGAATAGTAGGAAAAAGGGTACCCTTCTATTATTAATGGGTTACTGGGGAACCTAGTTTCCGAAATACGCCTTTTTGACGCCTTCTATGCAAGGGCAGACAGCTAGTAGCTACCTCGAAGCGTTAAATCCTGAACCCAAAGTCCCACACCTGGGAACAGTACTTGGGGGGTCAGGGGGACATAATAAGCATACTTGTGACTTATTTGACTCTGAACTCTAAACCCAACATTATGTAGCAGCTTCCATGGTATGTAGCAGCTTCCATGGTCTTTTCCATTATTGACCTACTCACGAAGCCTAAGCCCTAAAACCTAAACCCTAAACCCTCCAAGTCCATGAGGCACCCCTCATGATGAGCGCTGCGCCGAAGACGCCAGGCAAGGCTCAAAGCCAGTTCCTGCCTTTATGAGTGAACCCCCTGGATTTAGATTTAGGGTTTAGGGTTTCGGATTTAGGATTTAGGGTTTAGGGTTTCGGGCCTAATGTAACCGATTGCCAATAGTATGGTCGTACGTTCCTTGTAAGTACTGATAGTATAGAAGCACATGGGGTGTTGTATAGGGTATAGTGGAGAATCAAACGGACAAGAAAATGGAAAATGAGACGGAAACTGGGGATGATTATGGCCACTCCTCAGAATGGTGAGTCTCGTATGATACCATTGCGTATTGGTGGAATGATGATTAAAGGAGGAGGGGTACATGAACGGTTGCGGCCCTGCATGGTCAATAGTTTAGGCTTCTTCTTTTTATGGACTGCATTTTCGTGGGTTGTGTTGGAACCTTTTGTCGTAGATGCTCTGCTGACTGCAGGTGCTAGCTGCTAGGACCTAAAGCCCTCGCCCCAAACTCCAAGTCCGAGACCACAAATCTTGAACACTAAGCCATACAAACGCTAAACGCTCCTTGTTCTCAGGAGGCCGGGCATCAAAGCAAACTCCCATCATCCCATCGAAGGATGTTTCGCCGTGCGGCACTTACATCAGGTAGATCCCCAGACGGCCCCAGGTGAGGTATAGTCTAAACTCCTTGAAGGGGTTGTATAGGGGATTATATAGGAGAGTATTATGAGTTTATTAAAGGGGATACTAGGGGTTTTGGATAATGGCTCAGGTAGGGCAGACCCTTGAAGTAAGCTCTGGGGCTCTAGGTTCCGTTGTATTCCTTTTTATGGGGTCTGTCCTATCTGGCGTCCCAAGGAATCTACCCTAATACGTCTCCCGTCCTGGGCTGAGTGTTGTAGTTTATGGGGTCATAGGACTACTCAGGCATGTGCTGATTCATTGGAGGCCCATGGGATTTAGTAACTACTTGCAACTTGGCTTATAACCCTACATATAATCCCCCTAAATGGACTTCTAGGGGTTCAATTATAAGTAGGGCTATAATCCCAGTTACAATTAGTTACTAAGTCCCATGGGCCTCCAAGTAGGGTTCCTACATGTAAACTGGGATTAGGGATGACTACTTGGAGTCCCTTCGTCCCTTCAAAGAACCTAACAGTTGGTGTGCTCCTAGACCTTTGACCTCAACCCAAATAAAGCCTGGAGCCTTGAGTGAAGTCCTAGACCTGAAAACCCCAAGCCCCTACCACCGAAAACCAATTATCATTCTAGGCCCCTCTGAGACTAATGAAAACCCTGAAGCCCTAAGCCCAAATTTGCGTCTCACCCGCGAAGCTGAGAATTCCACAGTGCACAACCGAGGGAGCAGTTGCACCTCTTCGTGTTTCCTTCCAGCCTCGAGCATCCGGAGGACAATCTTCTTGTACATGCTTCGCTGGGAATGGGTTTAGGGTTTAGGGTATGCAAAGGCTGCTAGATTACAGAGGCTGCTAGATTATTTGGGGATTAGGCGGTTAGGTTTTATTTGGGAAAGGGGACTGAGTCACAGGGAGTACTGTGTGGAGTGCATATTTGCAAGCGACGAGTTGTCGAGTAGGGGTTTTGACCTGTCGATGTGTAAATGATTTCAAGAAGCCAGCATCTCAAGCTGAATCTGAAGTGTGTAGGATGCAATCCATAGTACTCATAATGTGATGATTCTAGTCATGCTGTTGTGGAAGGAGTAGAACCTCGACCACATTATCTACATTCGACCCCTGCATCGACCGTCATGATCTTTTAGATGCGCTCAGCCTCTAAGCCCTGAACTCTAAGCCCTGAACACGAAACCTTACACCTGATCCTTAGTCCTGAAAACCTAAAGCCTCAACCCCCAAACCCTCGATTCCCTGAGTCCACCGGTCGCCTGGAACTCTTCGCGTACTATGGCCCGGTAGATGAGGCGCTTTTGAGAGTCGCGGGACCTCGTTTCTTTGGAATTTTGCATTTTGGGGCTTGGGAGTTCAGGAGCAAGGAATTTAGGGTTTAGAACTTAGGGTTTGTGGGTCTAGGGCTTGTGCTTAAACCATAAACCCTTGAGGGTTCAGGGTTTCCTCAATGGCGAATCTTTGGAGGCTGGCAAGCTGCGGGGTGGAATTGGAGGTTCGCATGTCCACACGGCCGGCGCCTGAGTGTGTTGAGACTGTTCATGAGGGTTTAGGGTTTGGAGTTTAGGGGTTGGGGCCTTAGGAAGCATGTCAGGATTGAGGGCACTTCAGGTGTGGTTTTCTTCCATCAAGCAGGGATAGGGGGCAATAGGGACCGCCTTCCGCTTAGACTCTCATCCCTGCTTTCCCTAGATGTACATTATTTTACGAAGCCGTCGCATGGGGGCTTCCGTAAGTGGGGTGCACCAAAATAGGCCTCAATATCTTGAACCACCAAAAGCAGACCTCCTTTTTGCAAACACCCCAAACCTAAATTTCTGGGTGTTGGGTATTGGCGTTTAGGGGTTCGGGCTCATGGCTGAGGGTTTTAAGGCCTAGCATTTAGGCTTGTAGGGGTTTATAGGGTTTAGGGCATGCACATTTGGCCACAGGCTTGCATGCTTTGATGCCAAGGACCTCGAGATTCGGCAAATGATCCATCATGAAACACGCGAGGCGCGTTTGCTGGTTTGACTTACTGGGTGTTAGTAGGGAATGAGGGAATATATTATACAGGGTCATGGGGCATTATTTTGCCTTACTAGCCGGCAGTAAGCTGAAATACAAAGGTGCTTGCAGCAATCCAGGTCTCAACATGTTGGGATTCGGATCTCAATGGTAAGCCGCAGAGCAGGAAGCGCACTTTGGCACATTCCAATAAAGGCAGTCAACTCGAAGCTAGCTGGTCCTCAGCTGGAGCTGACAACAAGCCCAGGGTTTAGGGTTTCTGCGAAGGTCCTGGTCTCCCATGGCGAAGGCAGTGCATTGACCCTAAACCCTCAGACTGGTATTGCAAAAAACTGGGGCCACCCTTGTATACCCAAAGCAATTTTGGGCTGACTACAGGGATTCCCACAATGCGACCCCATATGTGCCATAGTCTCAATTCCTTAAATGGGGATTGAATAGGGGATTATATAGGGGGCTACTATAGGGGTTATTAAGGGGGATACTCGGAGTTTAGAATATAACCCCTATGAACCGCTATATAATCCCAGTTTCCATAGTTTCCCATTTCATTATCCATTTTTTCCATTTGAATCTCCATTATTGGGCGGTAAGGGCTCACATTTTTGGAACCCCTCAGATGCTCTTCGCGCTCTTCAAGAAGCCGAGGGAGACTGTCGAGGCGATGCTGTCATGTGATGCAGTGTATGAGCCACGCATTTTCTGACGGTTGTCCCTGCAGGTATTGTAGACTATGCCTGAAATGCATATCCTGCCCCATAAGAAATACTAGGTACCCCAGTGGTACCCTTTTGCCCTTTTTAATTTTGGGTTGTCCACATTAAAGCTGAGTAGTAGGAAAAAGGGTACCCTTATTATTAATGAGTTACTGGGGAACCTAGAATAAGTAGGCTCACATTTTGCCTTGAATCTCTGAGTCGTCCTTGCGCGCCTGGCAGTGCTTCGCTCGTGCGGGCTCCGAGGCCGCTGGCTTGAGACGTTACTCATTGTGGGGCATTCCTATGCTCAGCCCTGAACCCTAAAACCTGGACCCTGAACCCACGACGCCCTAAATCCCAGTCATGTCTTGAAGCTCCACGCCCTAAACCCCAATCTCGAAGCTCCAAACCCCAAACCACAAACCGTTGACCCTACACCCCCAACCTACGCCTAACCCCCTAAACCCTAAACTCTGAATCCCGCGCTTGGCCTCGCGCGCAGCCATGGCATGCGTGGTACCCCCTCCGATGCCACCTCCTCCGCCGGGGTCTGGGGTTCAACCGGTTGATGGACAATAGGGTCTAGGGTTTAGAGGCTTAGGAGTTTAGGGGTTTTTCAGTTTAGGGGCATGACCTTTCAGACTTCCTGAGGCCCTAGGTTTAGCAGGTTTTCGTCCATCAATGGTAGTCAGTGTTTGGGGTTTAGGTGTAAAGGTTTTGTGTTTAGGGTTTCTCAACAATTGAGGCCCCTTGCTCTCATATTCAAGACTGAAATACGTTGGGACAGAAGGGGTCCCCATTTCTGGAGAAATAAATGCCCATGTCATTCTTCCATCATCCTTTGTTTTACCTCACATAACTTGTAAATAAGTTGCATGAGCCTAAACCCTGAACCCACCCTAAACCTTAACTGCCCATAGACAGTCCCTTTACTGACAATCCCGAAGGTCGGCTGCACTCGGGCCACCACCCCGGCCTCCTGTTGGGCCTCCACCTTTGCCTCCGCCATCTTCAGGACGGTTCAGAGTCTAAAGTTTAGGGTTTAGGGTTTAGGGGTTTGGGGTCCAGGGTTTGGGGTTTAGGCTTTAGGGGTTGGGGGGTTTAAGTTATTACAGGGGCTCTATATGGCCCGAGCAGCTGTCAACCAAGTACACCAGGGGCTAAAACAGTACGCAAGAGGCTAAAATTTGAGATGCACAAATGAAGCAAAAGTATGTATGTACGGGCATGCACATAAAGATGCGCAGGGTTTATGGGCCTGGAATCATGGGAAATGACATAGAAGCCCACTAGGTATTCCTAACATTTAGTTTTGCGGATGGGGTTCCACGTAACAGCATCCTCGAGGACTATGAGCTAAGTAATCGGCTCCGCCTCAGAATGAAAGCCATCCTGCATGACCCTAGCATACTATAGTACCACGATTCCCAAGGTTTAAGGTACTCAGGACCATTCAGGGTTCTTAGTCTCCATGGTAGTGTCCGTAATTGTACCTGCCCAGCTTCAGGACCTTCACCTCCTCCGCCTCGACCACCACCACCGCAACCACCACCACCACCACCACCGCCGTCTGACCAGCCGCAGCAGACAACTCTTCGCTTGGATACGGTGAGTCTCCCCTCAAAGGCGCAGCCGCCGAATTGCAAAGAAACTGTGGACGGCATCTTGCAGCGCATGTGTGGCCCGGCTCACAAAGAATGGGCATGTGGGTAGGCGATGGGACCATTTTTTCCGCGTATGTGCCGGAGTAATGGCTCCCTGACATGAAGAAGTCATATTTGCATACCCCAGCACCAGAAGGTAACGGAGAGAATATACTATAGTAGCTTCCATTTTCTTTTCCATTATCCCCATATAACCCCAATATACTATAGTAGCTTCCATTTTCTTTTCCATTATCCCCATACTACCCTAAACCCTAAACCCTAAACCCTAAACCCTAAACCCTCTTTGCAAACTGAGGTGGCTCCATGAGACGGCGAGGGGCCACGCCACTGCAGGTATTCAGAAGCCTGGACTCGGGCTGTCAGGGATGGCTTGGCCCTAGACAGGCCAGTGGTTTAGGGTTTAGGATTTAGGGTTTAGGGTTTAGGGTTTAGGGTAGTATGGGGATAATGGAAAAGAAAATGGAAGCTACTATAGTATATTGGGGTTATATTGGGATAATGGAAAAGAAAATGGAAACTACAAGTGCTTGGCGAAAGTCTGGAGGCATACAAAGACCATCCTTAGTGCTGTGAATGATGGAGACTTTATGACTGCGAGCCCCCCCAAGTGAGATTCTGCTTAGGATTTGAGTTTTGCTTACAGGAAGAGATGTTATGCTGTTGTATGTACATAGATGCATGTATGCGAATTAGTCGGGTTTGTGTGCCTTCATCACAAGCTGAAGCCCCTAAGCCCCAAACCCAGGAACCCCCCAATTACAACCCCAGACCCAAAAACCCCAAAACTTCAAGACCCTAGACCCTACACCCAAACCTCGACATAATTCCTATAGTATTGTAGTTTCCATTTTGGTTTCCACCATCCATTTCCTAGGTGCCACGAAGTCAACCTTAAACCCAAATCCATAAACCGTAAACAGTAGTTTCCATTTTTCTTTCCATTATCCCTATATATGCTAATATTACAACAATTACCTTTAGGGTAGTTTACATTTTCTTCTCCGTTACCCCTACAAACTAAATAGTAGCTTCCATTTTCTTTTTCATTCTCCCTATATACCACCATACAACGTTTAGGGTAGTTTCCACTTTTCCAGTCCCCCTATTAGACCCCATAAACCCTATATAATCCCTGCATAAACCTTATATAACCCCTATATAACCCCGACATAACCGCTCTCCTGCCAGCCTAAACCGTAAACCCTAGATCCCTTCTTGTCTTTAGGTCGCTCGAATGGCCTGGGCGTTGGAGCCCCAGCTGGGCTTTCACGAGCTGGCCGGTTTGTTCCAGCGCCTTGGAAAAGATGACCGGTTGAGGGGGTTTGGGGTTTAGGGTTGAGGGGAGGATTTAAGGTTTGGGGTTTAGGGTTTAGGGGAGGATTTAAGGTTTGGGGTTTAGGGTTTAGGGGAGGATTTAAGGTTTGGGGTTTAGGGTTTAGGGTTGAGGGTTTGGGGGTTAGGTCCTTGTTGGTTCAGGGGGTCGTTTTGGCTACTGCCCTACAAGTAAATTTAAGCCCGTACACCTAAGCCTTAACCCAGAAGCCCCGCTGTAAAGTTAAAGCCACTCAAGCCCTGAACCCCACAGAACACCAACCCTCAGAATACTCTGAATTTAAGGCGGTGCAAGCATGGTTTCTAAAACGCAGCCCCAGAACCCCAACATCCTAAATTGGGAGCTTTTCAAAATAACCTTTGCGCGATCCCGAACAGAAGCCCTTGTGCAATTCCCAGGGGTCCATACAAGTCCCTTTTTTCAGAAGGTTAAAACCCATGGGCTCTAGCATGGATCGCCTTTTCCTGGGGTTCTGATATGACCCTAAACCCTAAACCCTGAACCCTAAACCCCTAAAACCTCAACCCCTAAACCCTAAACCCTAAACCCTAAACCCAGAAGGCGTCTGGGCGGCAATCAGGGCCGAGTTGGTCCCGTGGACTTCTGCAGAGCTTTTCAGGCATCTATTTTCATTTATTCGCATTTCTCTGTTTCAATTGTGAAAATTGCAACAACATTGTTACTGTTTTTGAATTTGATTAACTTATTTAAGTGTATGTAGAGGACTTCATCTGTTGTGGGGGGGGGGCATATCCCCGGGATAGTCTATGGCTGTCAAGTTGTGACCTGCAGCATTATAGGCTTCAGGAATGCCGCATGCAGAGGTTTCGCGTTCACTTTTTAAGGTGTAAGGTTTAAGCTTCGAAGAATACTTTCTCAAGTCTATGGGTCCCTGACTAGAGCATGAGCATGTGGGCAAAACAGGGCTCATGTTTCTTAAACATGTTCCCAAAATAAGGGGACCCAACATAGATTCCAAAATGCTACATTCCTTGGTTTTGGGACCCCAAGATGGTACCCCCAATTTTGGGAAACCCTAAGCTCTAAACCATAAATATTCCTATAACCTTGGAAAACCCCCCTTCAAAAGTACTCGCTAATGGTGGGAAGCCCCACACACCCAGCTTCTTGTGTTGGGTCCACCATGTGTGAAGGATACTTGGGGATCTTGAGTGCGAGGGGTTACGCCGTGCCGAGACATTGCCGACCCTGAGCCCTAAACCCCAAACAGGGGTTTAGGGGTTTAGGTGTTTAGGTGTTTAGGGGTTCAGGGGTTTAGGGGTTTAGGGTTTAGGGTTTCGGGTTTAGGGTTTAGGGGAGAGTTTTGGGGGCTCAGAAGGGATTGTCGTTCAGGAGTGTTGGGTGGAAGAGTTTAGGGGTTAGAGGTTATGCCTTGAATGTGGTGTAGGGGTTGTAGATTCAGGGTTGTAGGGATCCTGAAAAAATAATACATATAGGGTATATAGGATCCCAGAGTTAAGGGCCCATACTAGGGGCCCATGGTTTGAACCTTAGAATTCTCTAGATGCCGGATAAGATCCCTAGTAGTGTACGAGTGATCCAGACATAGGGTTCTGCCCTACCTCCTGGAAAGGAATTCAAGGTATGCATCTTTGGCTGCTGAACACCGAAGCCTGAAGTCCGAATCTGCAAATTTTCGGATCCCCAATCCATAGCCCTAAACCAGTAAACTTGAACAATCACATGCTAAAGTGGACTCTGATGGCCGAAGCCAAACCCCAAGCCTTCTTCAGGCTGTGGACATGGGCGTGCCCTTACGAGGCGGCCATACGATGGTCTTGGCATGTGATTACCATGGTCCCTTTAAGTGGTTCTAGGGCTTATATAAGGGTTCAGTGGAAAAATCATGGAGAACTGAATCACCAAGATAAAGGGTACCTCAAATAAACCTCAACATGGTCTTGGTAGAAATTTAGGCCCTCCAGTACGCAGTTCAGGGTTTACGGCGCCTTGATTAGCGTTTAGGAATCAGGGGCCACGGAGGGCTCCTATCTTGGGGGCTTATTCCCGTTTGTCCAGGTTTTTGGGGGATTTGGAGTGGAGGCTCGGGGACGAAGGTTCCGACTTTGGCCCCTAAACCCTGAATAGCAAGCCCTGGTTTTGTCTAAGATCATTAGGATGCGGCTGTTTTTCGGGGGCTGGTGCAGATCTGAGAAGGCAGCAGGACTGCAATGCTTTAGGAGCAGTATCGTGCATGTTCAGAAGAATTGCCTGTATACCGTATGTCATGTTTGTAGTCCAATGCGCCATCCGATTTGGGGCTGTCAGGGCTTGGAGTTAGAGAATCTGAGCACAAGCATGCCTCTGAATATCGGCATTGCATGTCAAGTGGCTTTGCTTTGTACTCCACGGTTGCTTTCCCCAGTCATGAGGATAGTCTAAACTCTAGTATCCCTTAATATCCTGTATAATTCTCCCCTGTATGATCTCCTTCATAACCCCCTTTAAGGAGTATTAGGTTATAGCTACTGTAGCCAGGCGAGCGAGTTGATGGACGAGTTGCTTTCTCGCCGCGCAGGTCTGGACCCCAGGGGTTCAGGGTTTAGGGTAGGGTTTAGGGTAGCAGTTGGAGCAGAGCCAGTGTCATGACCATCGCTGGCGTTCATTCATGCACGTGTTTCGCATAATACTGCTACTGCTGCTGCGGCGACGACGACTAGCAATACTGATAGCATTAGTTTGACGTGTATTGTTAAAAACCAAAACCACCACTACTGATATCATTACTATCATTGTTACTACCACTGCTACTACTTCTTTGCTGCTACTACTATTGTTTCTGCGATGACGACTACTGCGGTGCTACAAAAGTTCGACTCACGGAAGTACTTGCAAGAAGACCCTTCTATGTAATTACTCTAAACTAGCAACTCCGACCCCCCAGACTCCTACACTGGCGTCCCAGGGCCTCCTTCGGAGCGTTAACGTATTATAGATTTAAAGCGGGGTAGGGGTGCCTTTGCTAGCAGGCCCAAGGAACAAGAGACATCATGGGCCTCCGCGACAACGCAAGAAAATTCGGAGGTCTGGAACTGAAGAATGGCCCAGTAAGTCGAAACTTTTGGAGCGGTGACGTACTCCTCCTCCTCCTGCTCCTACTCGTCCTCCTCCTCCTCTTCCTGCTGCTTCTGCTACCACTTCTGCTACCACTTCTTTGTACCACTTCTTTGGCTTTGCTGCCGCAATGAGAACTTGTTTTTTTGAGTTCATGGATCGCACGACTTTCAACTTATTGATGAGTGAGGCAAGGCGACTCTATCTCATGCCTCGCGCCGCAGAAGGAGGCGTGCTACAACTGATCAAAGACCGGTCAGACAGCTCCAATGTTTTGTCCCTCGTAAACCATAAGGTCCTTGGCGGACATGTGCATGGCTGAGAGTTACCCCAATGTTAAAATGCCTCTACATCGCCAGGACGAGCGCTTTCACACCCGATGTGGACATCGGCCTTTGTTCAATGTCCGAAAGCACGGGCAAGATGCCAAACAAAGGCAGGGAAGGAAGCTTCATGAGCCGCACATGCACGGATCATCTGAAGTTATAAGCAGGGATTCCATATTATGTTGACATGGGGGGGGACTGTCAAAATTGAGAGGCAAAATTGCCAAAAAGTCGTGGGCTGTATTAAGCTTGGGACCCCAAACTCAAACCCACTTTTTATAACCTATCATCTTTCCATGCATCCATTTTTGATTCTCCGTTGTGGGGGTAGTCGGAGAATCCCCTATCTTAAGCCCTAAAGCCTCAACCTCAAACAACAATTTAGTAGCTTCAATTTTCTTTTCATTCCCCTAAACCCTACACCCTAAACCCCTATTCCCCTAGACCCTAAACCCTAATCCCTAAACCCTAATCCCTTATCCTTAAACACTGAACCCTAAATAGGATGAAGCAGCTTCGGGAGCGAGAGTTTCGCTGCGAGGCTGCAATTGGAACCTCTTTCTGACTCTTAGCCGTTTAGGCCTCAGGGCTTAGGGTCTAGGGCTCAGGGTTAAAAGTTTTAGATTTTGGATTGAGGTTTCCAGGTTAGGTTTTAAGGCATCCGGCCCCTCGGAACCCAAGTCGATTCACAGCTGCAGATCTGCATGGAGTAGCAGGTGCCCTGCAAGAGTTCAACGTGGCGCCCATGAGGTGATGTCAAAATGTTGCCTGCCTATAATGTTTTGCCCCAATAAGGTAGGATCAAGTGGGAAGAAGATGGAACATGAAATAGAAATTACGATCTTCTTACGGATGATAGAGGGGCTGCTACAGAGATCCATAGGCCATACGGTTGAAATTAAAAGTCCAGCATGACCGTAGAATACTCTGACACCATATTCCCAAGGTATAAGCTACTTAGGGTTGTGCAGGCTTTTTAGTATCAACCGCATGTGATTCCTTTCGATAGTCGGGGCTACAGCACCAGGACTTTGCAAGCAGCATATCCCCATTCAAACGCTACAACCCCCCTGGCCCTGAACCCTAAACTGTAACTTCTACGTGGGTCACGGTTGGTTGCGCCTCTCGCTGGGATGTTACCCTAGCAGGCCGAAGGGCCCCGAATGATTCTGAACCTAGCATTCTGACAACGCGCATGATGGGGCTTATTGTGTTGTTCGGGGTTTGACTTATCTAGGGTTGTTGGAGCAATCATCGTTTCAGCTGTTGACCCCGGATTCTGTACACCTCAATGCTATACTCTAAGCCCGAAACCCCAAACTCTCTTTTCAAAACAGTACACGAAGCCCCAAGCCTAGACCCCCAACATCTTACAGCTTAGGCCCTATCCCTAATTGTTGACTTGCACCCAGACGATTCAGGTAGTCGTGCACTTGATGAAGATGCAGCAGCAGCTCTGCAGGAGCTGAACCCTATGGGGCTTGGGGTCTAGGGCTCAGGGTTCAGGGTTTGTGGGAAACCTTAATCCCTAAATCCCAAGATTTAGGCCTTAGGGATTGTATGTGTAGAGGACCCATCATGATCTCCTCAAATTTCGAAGGTAAAGCTTGAGTAGCCGCGCATATGCTTCCCATAAACCGCATACCGTAGTTTCCATAAGTATCCCAATGTAGACCCCAAAACATCATAATCCTTATTATGGGGACCCCCAAAATGGTATCCCTAATTTTGGGAAACCCCGATACCGTCTCAAGGACTTCGTGCGAAGACATAAAGTTCAGCAGACATCTGGCAAGCAACAGCAGCTTAGCAGCTCTGGAGGCTGCTTGGCGGCCTTCAGTCAACTTACTGGGGTTAGTAGAGAAAGGGAATATCTTATATAGGGATTGGAATTATATGCCCTCAGTATTCCCTTTTGACCCCAGTAAGTGAAGGGGTTTCGGGCTTGAGAGGTTTAGGGGTTTGAGGGTTCACTCAAGATCCCTGTGCCAGGAACTAGGTGGGTGGAGAGCTCACCGACACCAATAGTACCAATCCCTTACCCTATGAGTACAACATTTCCGTTAAAGGGGTTATCCCTACGTTTTTCTGTAGGGAGCTCAAAATTGCAATCGATGGACACGTTTGGATCCTCCAAGTCGCAAATCCCAAACACTGAACCCTGGTTCCTGAACACCCTTATAATCCTTGCGTAGCAAGAAAAACCCCCAATCCCCCATCTTAATATTATTCTAGGTAAGTACATGTAGCTTCTTGCAGCAGCCCCCTTCGCGTCCCATGCGGGACTTTCTCATAAAGTCATCGCATAACCCCAAATGAGGACCCCCTGATCCCTGTATAAGCCTTATAGGAGCAGCTGCATCTACTTACGTAGGACGACAGAAGACTAGCATCCTCGACTTTTTTCTCCTAAAGCCAGCTTTCATCGGGAAACTGGATAGGGACGACCACGTGTTGAACGAGACAGATCGAGTTTCTTATGTAACTGAGAGTTATGTTCATGTTGGAACAGTGCGAACGAGATCATAACATTCTCAGCCCGTAAGAAAATCAGGTCCGCTCTAAGGGGAATGAGATGGCGGACCAGGGATTCAAAACACAGTCATTCTGCCAGACAATAAATAGCAGTAGTCGCTCATGTATAGTCCCCCTCAAGTAGATAGAATATGGCGTATATGGGGATCTTACTACAACATACCCAAAGCCATTTCTATCTACTTAAGGGGGGCTAAGTCCCTAGCTTTCCTAGAGCCCTCCCCGTTTTGAGAAATTCCCTAGATCCTAAACCCTAAACCATGTAGCAGCTCAGGGCGTCCTGACAAGTCGGGCCCCGCGGAATCGCTTCGAGCCACTGCGGCGCGCAGCACCTCCTCCTGACATAGGGTTTAGGGATTTAGGGATTGGGGATGAGGGGAGTTAGGGATTTAGGGTATGGGATATAGGGTTTGGGATCTGGGATTTAGGGTTTACGGTATGTGATTTGGGATTTAGGGTTTAGGAATTTAGGAGGTTTAGGAGAAAGGTAAGGTTTAGCATTTAGGGTGTAGGACTCATTGTTGAATGTGCGAGGTTGTCAGAATCATTATTATTTTGGTCCCATTTGTGTATCCTGCATAGTAAGGAGTGTACCATATTGGGAGCCCAAAAGACAGCCCCAGCATAATTTTTGGCTTTGTTATATTAAGCCATCGTTCATATTTTGGCACCTAATGAGGAATAGAAAAACGGACCAGTTGAAAGTCTTTCGGCTTGGGAGTTTGTGTGTGGAGGGTTTGAGGTCAAGATTCCGAGGTTTGGTGTATGGGTTCGGGATTAAGGCTTTTCTGGGATACTCCTGGGAGTAGTCTTTAGCTATTAATTGCGGACCATATCCCTGATATATTCCCTGAAAAGCCACAAGAATCGAATGTTCATAGGGCCCCTAAATTTATCCTAGTTTTTTTGGTGTGGAGAGTGTAGGACACAGCCGTTCAGGGCTTCAAGCTTGAACTCAGATTTGTGCTGCATTTTTCATGGATAAAGGCTGATGGAAGGGGCTTAGTGGGGTGTAGAGAGTCACATTTCTTGCCATGCGCGATTCAGTCGGCTTGTCATTCATTTGGTATAAGTGTGCACTTTCTAAGCCATTGCAGAAGTCCTGAACCCCTGACCCAGTTGTCCCAATGTCTTTTCCCTTCCTTCAAGCCCCGTACATCCATATATGTACAGATGTCTATCCTTATATATCCTGATACATCTCCATATAGCTTGATATACCCGTACATAACCCCCTAAACCCTAAACCCTAAGCTCTAAACCCTAAACCCAATACAACTTGCCTCCTTATGAGTGAGGTTCGCCGGAAGTGCCCAAACCAGCTGCGACGACCCGCAGCTACAGCAGCGAGGTTGGGGGGCTTTGTTAGGTTTAGGGTGTAGGGTTTAGGGTTTAGGGTTGTTTAGGATTTAGGGTTTAGGATTTAGGGTTTGGGGTGTAGGGCTTAGGGTGTTCTATGGGGGTTTATAGGGAGAGGTAGATATATCTATATGCATATGGGTACACGGGATATGTAGGTGCATTGAGAGTTATGAGTGGCACATAGGGTAAACCAAAGTATATTATATGAGAGTATATACGGATGATTAGGGTTTAGAACTTTCAGAATTAGGTTCGTTTCGGTCCGTGCGGGCATACGCGGGGATCCCAATTTTTGGGATACCTATTTTCATGCTCATACATGCTACCCATGTAGGGGGTTCTTGCAAAGTTTTTTTGTAATTCAGGTGCTTGTGATGATAACTGTGGTGTGTCTGGGGGAATGTAGGAATGGGACATTTGGGACCACCTCGATTTCCTGTGGTTTCAAGACAGGACTTCGACGAAGATCAGTCTGACGCAGCATACAGCGATAGCTTCCAGAATGACTATGGAAGCAGGAGCTCCGGCAGCAGCAGCCCTCGTGACAAAAAGGAGCGGAGCGTGCAGCTTTAGCATGCAGCTGAAATTCTGGCTGTCTCCCGAAACCGAGCTCCACTATGTAGCACATGAAATAGTAGGATCCTTTCACGTA
The DNA here is from genome assembly GCA_905231905.1 of Symbiodinium pilosum. Lineage (NCBI taxonomy): Eukaryota > Dinophyceae > Suessiales > Symbiodiniaceae > Symbiodinium > Symbiodinium pilosum. Next base: position 24,402 of record CAJNIZ010044887.1, read on the forward strand.
GGCTCACTGAGCATGATCTTTTAGGAACTGTTGACAGATGCCCTCATGCATAATTTAATGAAAGTCTCGCCGGGCTGCACCAACCACTACAGACCTCGTGCTGCGAAAGGTCATTGTCGACAGCCTGATGCCGGCTGCCATGGCCTACAACTACACATGGAGCGAGGTCCGCGGCCCATTAATAGGGATTTATAATATATTAATCAGGGGTCTATGATATACCACAATATACCCTAACACTAGGACTTCCTCATGTTGTTGTACCCCGTGGTGATTCTAACAGTAGTACATCAGGCAGAAGCAGAAGGAATAGAAATGGCAGCTTAGGTGCCACCAGTATGATCAGCAATGCCAGTCCTCACATGGGTGCCACCAGTATGATCAGCAATGCCAGTCCTCACATGGGAGTTCCTCAGAACAACCCCGAGAGAATCCTTCAACAAAAGCATGCCTACAATCTTCTCGTATACTCCCTGTAGACACTCCTAGGGTCCCCTAAGGGGCCCCCTATTCTCAGAACCTCCATCCTAAATGCTAAGCCCTAAGCCGTAAACCCCAAGCCCTAAGCCCTGAACTGTAAACCCCAAATCCTAAGCCCTAAATCCAAACCTTAAATCCTAAGCCCACACCCTACATCCTAAATCCTAAACCCTAAACCCTAATCTCTAAGCCATTCTTAGGGCTCGCCTTGCTAGCACCCGGAGGTGAAACAGCTTCTAAAGCCATGCTTCAGCGAGATGGGGAGGCCCAGTAGGGCTTTGATATGAGCCATAATCTAAGCTCCATAAAGGGGATTATATACGGCATTATGTAGGGGACTACTATAGGGGTTACTAAGGGGGATACTAGGAGTTTAGACTACAGCTTATACATTGCTATGTAGGGTTCCTTTAAAGGGGTCATATAGGCTGTATTGGGAGATATAGGAGATCTATGACCACAACTATGAGAATCCGATGAAACAGAAAATGGAAAATGAAATGGACACTGCGTTTCTGTAGCGGTTTATAAGAAAATTTCATAGGCTTGAGGAAAGAGATCTTGCACCACCTTTTATAGCACATGCCCTGTACTTTAGGGATCCGCGGTGCAGGCTTTCCTCCATCAACCCTAAACCCTAAACTCTAAACCCTGTTCAAGGCAGGTTTTTAGATCTACATCACCGCATGTCTCAGCGCTCATTTTGCTGCCTTAGGCAGGGCCGTGTGCCCTGTCCTTACATATATAACCTCTATAAGCCAGACAATAATCCCAGTAGTGCCGATTTGTAGTTTGGTTCCTAACTCTTCTTGACTCTCCGATCTTTCTGGAGGTTTATGAATTAGGGGTTACCTTGTTAGTGGTCTCTCCCCAAGGTGCTCGTTTCTTGAAATGCGCGTTAGCCACGTTGCTGTCGGTTGTCTTGATACTGAAGAGCATCCTGGTTGGGACAAAGCCGTAAACCCTAGACCCTTGTTATGGACGGAAAAGAGGCGCCAAAAACAACCTTAGTGGAACTGAGAAATGGCACGGACTCACATGGGAGATCCAAAGGGGATGCACACCTGTGAGACAATCAAAGTGATTCTTTGCGTCTTGCGTCTAAGTGGGCCCCAAAACACCCTAAACCCTAAAGCTTAAACCAAAATCCCTAAACCCCAAACCCTAAGCCCTAAACCCCAAAGCCTCTGCCTCAGCAATGGCGGAAAGCTCAACTTCGCGCACATGCAGAAGATAATTCTCCAGAGCCAGAGGGAGCGATTGCAGGCCAGCCTCTTCTTGGCACCCCAAAGGGAATATGCCAATAGTGTTGTTTAGGGTTTAGCGCTAGGGGTATTACATAAGGAGGATAGTGTATCTCATCAAGGATTGCAGGGGATCATCTCGGGATAACTTTGGGATAGCTTTGGATAATAACAGGATTTTGCTTAAGCCAGGCACGTGAAATTGCTGCTTCATCTCTTGCCCCCCAAAACAGCGGAACAGGACTTGTGGTTTGCGTTTTTTGGGGACCTTACTTACTGGGGTTAACAGGGAATAAGGCAACATAATATATAGGGATTATACAGCCTTGTTCCCTACCAATCACCAGTAAGTTTAGTTGCCATCATCTTCGCTAAACCTTAAGCTCTGGACTCTACACTCCAAACCCTCAGCACCCACAAGCCCGCATTAAACAAGCGACGGTGTGTCAGGCACTGCTCAAAGACAAGAACATCGCCATGAAGGAATGTGGGTTTGGGACGAGGGTTTAGGGGTTTGGGGCTTTGGATTGAGGGTTTTTATTTCCAACTCCATATCCCTTGTGCACCTCCAAAGGCCATCAGCATCAGCATTACAAGAACTACGACAACGGGTTGCGTTTTGAAAAGAAATGAGCATGCCACTAGTTACGGCTGTAACTGAAAATGCTACTTGTTAGCGCAGTGGTAAGTTTGCAGGGCTCACATAAAGTAACCCCTGCAAATGCTGATGGTAACTGTTGTTGTCATCGCGGTCGTCGCCGCTGTTTTCGTTGTACTAACAGCTTGCGTTGGCAGCACTATGCAATCCCTATATAACCCCATTCCATTTTCTTGTCCATTAATCCGTAGTAGGCGTATCAGAGGGGGTCTCATGCCTTTGTTTTTCCCAGGAGCGTGGACCCAGAGTCCCCTTCCAAACGAAGCCCCAGCAAGCACTGCTCGCGCCGATTGCCAAGCTGTGCCGGCCTGATTGTTGGCTGGGATATTTCTGGGAATAATCCGTAGTTACTATGCATCATTATGGACCATAATTCCTCTATACTCCTCATGAAGACATAAGAGTTGAATGTTCATAGAGCCCCTAAATCCTTAGGGTGTTAGACCTGGGCGTGCTTGATGTAGATGCGCTTCGGGTTTGGGCTTCAGAGGCCTCAAGGGGTTGGGATGCAATTAGACGGGCTTGGGGTTGAGGGTGAGGATTTTTGGTTTAGGCCTTAGATGGGCCCAGTGAAGGAATCATCTCAGTTAGCGCATTCTCGGCTGGAGGTCCAAAGCCTTTCTTCCAAGACTGTAAGTTTGTACCCTTAATGTTTGTAACCGTGGGTCTTGGGTCCCAAACACCCTTCTTAAGGGCCATATTCCATGGTTTAGGGACCCAAACCCAAGGGTACAGACCCTAAGGGTACAAAGAACAACTCCCTGATTTTTAGCACCCAACCCTAAACCCTAAACCCTAAACCCTAAACAGCAGATCTCTTGAGTGCTCAGGGGGCTTCTTGTTCGCACTGTCGCTGTGCCTGGCTTTGCAGCCTCATGGGCCATGCAAGTAGACAGACCCAGCACGATGCAGTTCCGTGGTGAGGCCCCAAAAGAATATTTTGAGTTTTTCAGATGTGTTGGGAACTATACAGGTATATACCAGTTTTTGTATAGATATATATATCTCTGGAGATGTATACACACGCACATACCTATACATGATATGTTTGCCTTCGTGCATTGCAAGTGTCATGACAGGAAGCAGCTGAACTCCTGCGAGGAGCTCGAAGCCACGATGCATCCATCCCACTAGGGGATTATGCCTGGTTAAGGTCTCTGGGTTTAGGGCTTGGGTTGTTGGGTGGAGTGTTTCGGGTTTTACTGAGGTGTTTTACCAGTGTCACTACTTATCATATTTCCCACCAGCAAGAATCCCCCTCCCCCCTCAGCAAGCGATCCTGGCATAGCGCCACCACCCTATACCCTAAACCCTAGGAAGGAAAGAAACGTCCCCCCCCAAAAAAACACCAAAGCAAAAACCCCAAACACCAAAGCCTTCAATCCCAGGGGTTGCGTGGCAGGAGCAACTATGGAGGCGCACGCGGCTCCAGAGATTCTGCACCACTGTGGCCGAAATGGAGGTTCGGCAAGCTGGGCTTGCCTTAGCGCTTAGGATACATGCTTTAGGGTTTAAGTTTAAGGTGTAGCTTCAGCGAAAGATTTTTGTAGTTTGCAAAAATATAACATGTTCAAGAAGAAGTGTCACAGCCATATAAAGTGTAGCGCTTGGGAGTTCATGTGTCTTGACCAGTCGGGTTCTGAATGGGATGGCTAGAGCTTTTATCTGTTTCCAGCTATCTACAGCCCGACGTACTGACCAATGATAGCGATCTCACCGACCTCACGCAAGAGTCCACATGTAGTTATATAGAAAACAGTCAACAAATAGCTTCATCTCAGTCTTGGTACATAGTTTTTTTTGGTAAAAGTCAGCTAGTACTTCTGGCTGCACATGAACCTGCCGGTTCCCTGAAGCGCAGGACCAAAACCTGCAGGATCAACTGGTCTCGAACGCCAATGGCTTGCTTGCTTGTGTGTGTGTGTGTGTGTGTCTGTGTTTGTCTGTGATGAGTTTCCAAAGATTGGGGGACTTGAGGTACTAGGATCTAGGGCTGAGGATTTTTCAAGTACTTTTGGTCAAGCCGGATTGTTTGTGTCAACAGTATACCCAGTACGATGAGATGAACAGGACCCTTGCGGATTTTGGAAACCTTCCAGCTGCGAAGGGGGGGTCCATAGTTTCTGGATGAGTTGCCAAGGTCATTCTTTGCCGAAATCCGGGCGATGTGGAAGACAGGCGGGAATGATCTTTGCGGCACATTGCGACATGTCCGGAATCCAGCAACATGATTGGCGAAAAATCCTTGCAATCATATGGAGGGCGTTGATGTTGATCTAGAGAATACCCTGAACCCTAAACCCGAATAGTTGTGTTGACTCAAGTGTTTTCAAAGCTTTGCTTCTGGTCAAGAAGCGTTACCCCAAATCCTCAGCCCTAAGCCTGCTTCTTCTCAAGGTGGGACCGCTACTGCGCCCTGAGACGCGTGGGCAAAGCTACGTATGTGAAGGCGCCTTCCAGAATTTAGGGTTTGTTTTGGGTTAGGGTTTAGCCTAAACCCTAAACCCCTTTAGGCTTTAGGTGTAAAGGCTGAAGTGTTAGAACGTCGACAGCGATCAGGGGAAACAACAATAGCCACCATGGCACCTCTGAACAGTGGCAACAGCAGTGGAGTTGCAGTTGGTAAGTACTAAACTTGGGATGACACCAGGAATATGGGTAGTTCCCAACATTTAGGATCCCATTTTGGTACCCCTAAGTATTAGGTGCCGTACTAGAATCTATAACCAAAAGGGGCCCATGATTTTGGGAACAACCCATATGTTCTTACGTGCAGCGTGTGTCCTTTCAGCTTAGATCTGCCGGAGGCCAGAAACCAGCCCCACAGTGGCTACGCCTCCATGGACGATGGGCTGTCTGACAAGCATCCAGGCCAGAGGCAAACTTGCGAATGTACGTCGGGTATACAGAGATTGTTTAAGGACTGTCCTAGCATTGGGGATTGTATGGTAGTTTCATGAATAGGGAACCCCAAATATAGACCCCAAAATAGTAGAATCCTTATTCTAGGGACCCCCTGACAAGGTACTTCTAATTTGGGGAAGCCGCGGTATAACTGCGTAGTGATTAAGGCCACCACCCAGGTTGCAAGGAAAAAATGACGAGAATCTCATGAACCGTAAGCCCGAAACCTGGCGCAGGTTCATAGTGAAATTGCACCAGGGAGAAGTACTTACTGGCTCGTAGCAGGGAATTTTGGAATATAACAACTGTATAGTTACCTTATTCCCTACATGGTATGAGCCCTATATCGTGCTTTCCCTTATTCTCTACTAGGAACCAGTAAGCGAAGGTTCTTGCAATTGGTTCGTTGGTGCAGGGCCCGGTGGCTCAGCAAAGCATCTTGCCTACCACCCTAAACCTAAAATGGATCGTTCCTGTTAAAAGGGCAGTAGTCTTTTTCGGCCGTTTTAGGGTTTCGAACCCTAAATCCCTAAACACGAAATCCTAAATCCCTAAAACTTAAACCCTCAACCCTAAGCCCTCACTTGCAGGTGTCTCCTCCCTCATCTCTGCGGGCTACACCAAAGGGCCAGTTTTTTGACGGCCTGAAGGTTTCACATGGGGGCTTCCATAAAGATGGGGCCCCGATAGAGTATACATATATATGTATAAATACATAATTATATATATGTATATATGGTGGTTTGAAATGGGTAGGGTAACCTATTTAGGCTACATCGCTTACAATTGGGACCCCCAAAATGGTACCCTTAATTTTGGAATCCCACCCAACTATGCTTGTTGAGGCTTGTAGGTAGGACCTTCCGAAAAAGAAGGTGACAGTCAGTTGGTCGAATTCTGGGTTGCAGGCCTCAGGCCACCAGACTACGCATGGTTTCACGCTGTTTCACACGCACGGTAGGGTTTCACCTTGGAAAAGAAAAGCATTGGACGCCATGGTGTGCAGCTGAGACATGCAGAGCCACTAAAGATAGTGTGTAACATTTAGAGCAAGGCATCTCAAGAGGGTGTTCCCAAAAGTTGGGCCATGTTCAAGGTGTAGGGACAACGGATAGGATGAGTTGCGGCCCAGGGATTAGTTGCAATGTGGTAGTCATCTCAGGGGGGGGATCAGCCTTTTCAAAGCACTGCGAGGCACCCGACACTTCGAGACACAGCCGCGCCTGGGGTTGTCAAAATTATGGACCCATCTCGGATACTCTGAAAAGTGGGAGCCTCATTATAATGCAACCTAAAGAGGGACCAAGCTTGGATAACGCTTCATGTAAGCACATCGCATCGTCTGCCTGTTCAATGCATGGGCTCGCAGGGGAGTAGTAGTGATGCGGGCGAAGCTGCTCGATCATGGTAGGCGCAGGCTCCGAAGCCCCAAACTTGAGCATCCCAAGCCCTATATCCCCCGATCCAACCCCTATAGTCCATTTAAAGATGGAAGCCGACTGTTTTGAGAGGTCTTGAGACATGAGCACGGAAGCACCTGCTACCAGCTACTGCATGGAGGAAGGGTGCGGTTTCATTTCCAAATGGTATCAGTCTGTTGGTGGAAGGACTCCTGCACCACCCTTACTGCCTTGAGTCCCAGTAGCTACCGTATTTCAAGGATGGTGGTGGTGCAAGAAGTCCTCCATATTGTGGCCCTAAACCCTAAACCCTAAACCGTATTTTGTTGCCGTTATGGAAATGAGCAACTGGGCTCGTTGGAAGTGTGGGAACAAGTGATCACAAGAATGATGGCGGTGTGGGATTTAGTGTTATGCTGGGGGCTTAAGGTTTGAGGTTTAGGGTTTAAGGCTTCGGGTTTAAGGTTTGAGGTTTAAGGTTTAGGGTTGAATTATCCCTGAGTCCTGAACCTGGCCCCTTGACGCCTCAAAGCATTTGGATCGAACTTATTCGGCACGATTCCTACACCCCTAGATTCCTAACACCCTAAACCACAAACCCAAAGCCCTACACCCTGAACCCGAAACCCTTAAGGTGCGAAGTTTAAAACCTCAACGCAAGGTCCTAAGTCCTAAACTCCAAAAGCAATGCTGCCGACAGCTCGACCAGGTAAAGGCTCACTGGCCGGCTTGCGATGAAGGTCCCACCCATTACCATTCTTACTGGGTATTGGTCTAAATTCCCTATAATACGGTCCTATATTGGGTTCCCATTATAGTCCCCCATTTCGGGAATAGTAATTTAGGGAAACCCCCTACTAGCATTACATGTGTTATTATGATTTCTCTGAATACTAGAATAAGAATGATATAATGATGATATCTACCAGTAGGATTGCAACTGCCATTAATGTCTATGCCAGGGATTGGGGGTTGTGGGCTTCGGGATGTTTAGGGCGTGGGCCGCTAAGCCCTAGATCCTAAACCAGGCATTTGAGTTAACATTCAGTGGTGTAGGAGTTCAGGTTTATGGGTCCAGGGCTGAGGGCAGAAGCTCTGGACGGTGTATGGAAAGTTCCTAAACAATGCAGTTGCGTACAAGCCATGACACTTCTGTAAACCCTGAAAGGCACATATTCCTGTAACCCTGGTGGGTGGGAGTGTCTCGAAATAATCCCTGAAACATGTTTAATACGGATCCCCATAATCCTCTTAACTCCCCACATCTCCCTAGGTTTCTAAGAGGCCCCCATTTCGAGAAACACCCTGGTAGTAAGCCTTAAGCTTATCTCTGCAGCCAGCTAACATGGAACTGAACATAGGGAGTGTGCAAAGTAGGTAGTGCTTGGAGAGTGGCATTGTGTGGTTTCAGGCAAGCCTGGGGAAGGATAATCTGCCATTCAGCTCTTTTGTGACCACTTCTGGGGGTCTCCCAAAATTAGGGGTACCATTTTGGGGTTCCCTGTAATCAGGATTATAGTATTTTGGGGTCTATACTAGGGTCCCTTATTCAGGGAAATTACCTTATAGCTTGTAACACTGAGAATGCTTATTTTTCGAGCGGCAAGATGGCTTTTACCATAAGGAAAGGTCCAGGGCTACTATGCGGAACATCCATTACACGATTCTTCGTTAGGCAATATGTCTTGGACACTACCCCACAAATTAACAGCTGGATATCACTAATAATCTTTTATAATGATCCCCTAATATGATCCCTATTATAGACTTTAATGTGTGGGGGCAGGACCCAACACGTGTCCCAAAGTGTTTTAAATATCTCCAGCAAGCCACCAACTCAGCCGCCATCAAACGCCTGAAGCTTCGGTGTCTCTTGGCGGGAAGATGCTGGCCGTATGTTAGTACTATGGTATATCACAACAGTACTACTGTTGGAATTCATGGTGATACTGTCATCCCTGACCACAGTATTGGTAAGAAGAGAAAATTGCAACAACAGATATAATGTGAACAGGCGCAGTAATAGTAGGACTAGTGATAACATGATAGCCAGAGGCAGCTGCTGATCCTTTGACACAGCGCCTCCACCTCAAAAGCCCCAACCCATAACCCCCACACCTACCCCTAAGCCCTGCACCCTAAATCCCTCCTGAACAGTTAGACCTGACCCCGCTGGATCCCCGAGCCGCTAAACTCTAAATCCTCAATCCAGCTCTAGCATACCAAGCCCTAAACCCTAAACCCAATTTACGGAAACCCCCAAATCCTCCTTCAACCAGGCCGCCTGGCTGCTGCTGATAACCTTCCTCAGTTTGGAGCTTAGTTTAGGGGTCAGGGTGCTGTAGGGGTTTAGGGTGTAGGGGTTTAGCGTTTAGGGTGTAGGGGTTTAGCGTTTAGGGTGTAGGGGTTTAGGGTTTGGGGTTTGGCGTTTAGGGGTCAGGGTGTAGGGGTTTAGGCTTAACTTGTTTTCAAGGTTCAGGGTTTTGGGGAGGGTTTATGCCAGCATGCCTGTACTTTTAAAGCATACGTCGCCCGATCTACCTCTCCTAGTTGTCTGGATTCATATTGGCATCAGCCAGCCCTGGACGGCACTTATTGGTTTCCATTCTTAGAGCAGTAGCTTGCGCAAACTGACAGCCGAGCATAGCAGGACATACTAATTGGGTAAACTGGGTAGGTATTACTGCTGACATGTAAGATCCTGCATGACCTGAACTACCTAGGTTTAAGAAATTTGCTTTATGCAATGCTTTTAGGATCACCCGCGTTGGTCCTGCTTGGGCGGTGATCCGGGATGGAACGTTCCAAAGATAATCAGGGGGTATGCAAAGGTTGATAAAGGAAGGAGGTATTTAGCAGCACGCTATGACGTTCAGCTTTTTTTGTGACAAGAAGCGCAATCAACTTGCAAAGGTGGATGCGCAGCACAGACGCAGTATTTCGAAGTGCTCCAGTGCGCCCAACAGTCCCATGCTTCTTCTGCCTGTGTGACGCCGAAACGGGGATGTCCCAAAACACAAGGCCGCCATATTGGGATCCTTGCTTTCAGCTTTCAGTCTTTTTGGGGTTCGCAAGGCACGTCTCCTTGTTGGGAAATCACGTTGTACAAGACTTTTATGTTGCCTTATATGCTTGATGAACAGTTCAGTAGGTCTTACATAGCTTTATTGGCCCATGCTGAGTCCTTGTGGCCGATTCCAACCCTCCACACTGGAAAGGGAGGCAGGATGTGAGCTGGACAGGGCTCCGCTGTGTGGAGGTACCGCGGTCCTTCTCAGTGCACGAGGTGTCAATGCATTGGCCTCAGCGTTGTGTGTTAGCAGTCAGGGTGCCATAGTGGGATCCACGCCGCAATGAATTATGGATCAACGTTGGGGATTCTCTCCCGAGGGATACACATGAATCACAAAGGACTGGGGGTCCCAGGATGCAGCAGCCCCATGTCTGCGCAGGCATGTGCAAATATCAATGGTAGAGTGATGCCCCTTAATGCAAGAGCGTTCGTAGCATACCCAGGCAGCATACTTTTGGCACACAGCCGGTACCCCAAAGCACTCCAAGAGGTGTATAGGAAGGTATTGTTCGAAGTAAGGGTCCGCCTTCTATGCCCCAAGCAGGATCTTGACCGTTGGCGCCCAGAAAGGGATTCAGAATTTTGAAAAACTTCAGGGTTCTGGGTCTGAGGCTTGAACCAAAACAGCGCTTTTTGCCGAGAGCTTCGGGAAGGGTTCTTCCTGCGCGAGAAGGGCTGCCAGGACATGGGGTTGCAGTTGCAGTGCAAGTTCGTGCTTTCATTATGCGAAGCTAGAGCTTAAACCCTAAACCCTGTCGTTTAGTTGGCATAGACACCCAATGTTGGCCGGCACATCTCTTTAATCGTAGTGTCCACACACAGAAGACCCCTGAGTGCTGCCTACGTGTTGGTCGGGGGCATCAAGCAAGCCTTGGATTTCCTCAGAGTCGTGGGATCCCTATCTGAGGACATATGAGGACCAATAATTTGGAGAAAGGCCTGCAACTCTGTAGCTTTTAGCGGATTTCACAGTACGCAGTGCTTGTTGGCAGGACGGCAGGATTTGCACTAACTGTGCCTACGGGAATGGCACTTTGCCGACGACTTGTCAGTGCGAGAATCCTCCATTCTCTGTGCCGGCCCAGTGCGCCACCGCACAACTCTGTCAGAGAGTGGGGTGTACGGGTTTGGTCTTGAGGGTCCCCATCAAAGGCATCCTTTGAATTCATCTTGTGGGAAGTCTAATTAGGAGTACTTGAAAATAACTTTTACTTTTTGCTCATTATAATCCTAAGGAACAGCAAAAATCATGGTTTTTAGTAGGGTCCCAAGTTCACCATAGTCTACGCCTAAACCCCAAACCTTAAGTCCTCAACCCAAAACCCAAAACCCAGTGGCAACAGCAGCTTTTGAGAGAACGGGGAATCAGCTGAGCAATGCTTTCGCAGCAAGGTCAAAGATGGCGAAAAGGGAACAAGATCACCTTCGCCTTTCTGGTGGTTAGAATAAGGGAGTTTTATCCCTATATAACCCCTGTATAATATATCTTGGTTGGTAGGGAGTAAGGGAATATGATGCCTATATAACCCCTATATACTGGGAACAAGGGAATATTATGCCTACATATAATATAGTCCCTTATTCCTTTCTAACCGGCAGAAAGTCACTAGTTTGCGCTCTAAGAATGGCACGACGGTCTGCGTTTTGCAGTGCTAATTGTATGGTGCAGTGGAGCCCCTAAACCCTAAACCCATGCAAGGTACAATGAGGCTTGTGGCATGGGGAAGGAGTGCGCACAGGCGAGACGACCCCTAAGCCCTAAACTGGACTGAAACATAGTCTAAACTCCTTAAACGGAGTTATCTACGGGATTATATAGGGGAGTATTATAGGGGTTGCTAAGGGGGAAACTAGGAGTTTAGATTATAGCTCAACTGAAGGCCGCCTTTGGTTGTGAGGTGCCTCTGGAAAGCAGCCCCAGTGCTCATGCAAGAGCAAGACAAGGAATACCTACTGTTTGGGCAGAGGCAGAAATCCATTAGTGGGTGGAGGCACTGCGCCAGGCCACCCTTTCGGGTTTCCAGTATTCGACCCCTACCCCCCAAACAGAGCAATGTCCTCCCTGCAAGGACTCCCAAAGAGACCTGTGAGAAGCTCTGTGTGAAATACATGCTGCTATAGGAATTCAGAAAGTGCAATTGACTATGACTCTGACTTAATCCTGTCTCTGTAGTATTTAGCACCTCCCACCCCTCAATGCTGAATGGTCCGTCATCGGAGTGGGCGAATGAATGCTAATTGTGTTTGGGCGATGTTGAACTTGCCTTGACGCGAAACTTATGGGCATGCTTACCTGAACCATTCTTCACACGAAGTCCTCCGAAAGCTCCAGCTCAAGTGTGGGTCTGGGCTTTGGCTGATCTATGTGAATTACAACAGGACATTCATCTCAAGTATCATACAGGCCCTGTTCTGCGTAGCTCAAAGTATCTATTGTTTTCTATCAGAATCACAAGTCTACTTAGCCTCAGAATGCATCATACTGAGAAAGATCACGAGCTGCTCTTCACAGGGTCATGAGGAAAAGAACCCTGAACTCAGAATTCGAAACTCAAAGCCCAAGGGTCCTGAACTGTTAGCCGCCTAGACCTCAACCCCAAACCATAACCCCAGACCCCAAGCCCCTAGCCCGAATCTTCAACCTTCACCTGAAACCCCAAGCCTCAACCTCAGCCTTCAACCCACAGACCTGAACTTGCATTTCTACGCTGCTGCAGGGCCAGGGCATCTGCTTCAGACCTTGTGCGGCGCTTACGATTGCACGGGTGATTCCTCAAGAAGATACTTTCGGCTGTAGGGGTAAGGCCTTGAGTTGTGGGGCTGAGGGTTGCGGGCAGTTCTCACAACTCTAGGGCTCGACTCTATACGGACTTGCATGAGGTTAGTGTAGGAGTTTTTCCGCAATTTTGATGCGGCTTTACACAGTACCCACAGCTAAACAATGGCATCACTGTAGGGTTTTTTCAAGAGGCCACGTGTGAGCTGGCTCTTCTGTTTGTATTCAGGTCAACGCTTTTATGGTGATTCTGATTTGTGACCCCCATCATCAAGTTGTTCTTGAGGATCCTAGTTATAATGTACACCCAGTAAAGAACTTTGAAATGAGGGATCCTCGCTGCGATCCTTGCATGGAGCCACTGACTCCGCTCTTCCTTGGCTTTGCTTTTCGTGGACGGCAGTTGAAGCTGGAAATTGCAAGTGGCCCCAAACATCCGGACACCCCGAAGTCTGAGTCCATGAGCTGCGATGTCAGATTGACACTGGGACCTTACCAGGCTCAAAAAGGAAGAGTGTGATTCATGGCCCATCAAGACCTCTAAGATGAAGGCATCGCGCTGAGCACACATTGTTGCGTTGCCCGAAGGGAAAAAGCTGCTTCCATGCCCTGCAGTGCTCCTCTCCATACCCCCTATATAATCCCCATAAAATCCCGATATCATCCTTATACATTCTGAGGTATGACTTTCCTGCATATCACGTCTTGTCCGACGGACTACTGCCACTGGAACACCCTTACCTTGCTTTGTGAAGACAGGCGGGAGAGACGCTGGGTGGTTGCAGTCTGTGCAGACTTACATCGTTCTTGTGGCCATGATTATTGCTGCAACTTGTTGGTTATCGTTGCTGTTCTTATCTTCAAAGTTTCCATGAGTCATTCTCGTTTTTACTATAGTTCATATTACTACTACTGGTACTTGTGCTTGCTCTTACCATCATGCTTGACTGTCGAGATTTGCTGTGCTGCAGACCTCCTGACATGCCAACGGTGTACTGGAGGGAGACCAGCACAGGCCGGATGCTTCCTGTGATATCCCATCACAGTTTAAAGGTAGATAGACTGATGGGTAGCATATCGACATGTATATGGTTTGTCTCTGTCTCTCTGTCTGTCTGTCTGCCTGGCTCTCTCTCTCTCTCTCTCTCTCTCACTCTCACACTCTCTCAGATAGATAGATAAGATAACTAGTATATTTGCGAGAAAAGCCGTGCATAGCCCCAAAGAGGGACTTCGCGAGGACAAGGTCAGGCCAGGATGATGCGAAAATAAGCTGTGGACAATCCTATGAGAATCCCTTGCCGCACTCTACTTTGCCAGTAATTCAGGTTTTTCTGCATGAGTTAAGATCAAGCATGAGAAAACAGAAGTGATGTGTAAGGCCCCCTTTTGTCTGCTTCATGAGCTGAGGGAAGAGTCAGAAAGAGAAGAAGCTGATCCCGAAATGGCAACCTTCACGATCGCCTGATAACCCCTGTAGTTACCAAGTCCAAGCAGGGTTCTCAAGGATCATCCCCCTAAACCCGAAGCCTTGAACCTTAAATCCTGAACCCTACACCCCAAACCCCTCATTTTCAGAAACCCCCAGCGCAGTGCAGGTGCAACGGTTCGGGAGAAGGCTGCCGAGGTGATCCAGAGGACCGAGCCGGCAAATGCTTACTTCCCGATGAGCGCAGGTCTCAGCGGTTTGAACTTTGTGTTGTCAACAGTTAAGGTTTAGGTTTTTTTTGAAGTCTGTTTTTCAACAATTCGAGATCTTTTTTTGAACAACCCTAAAAGCAGAGTATGCCAAGGGGAATGTATTCTGCCTTAGGAAATACCCATTTGAGGTTCCGCTTGCCTGATGGGATTTTATGAAGCAGGGTATTATGATTGTCTTGGTGGGTGTAGTAGCTTCGTCTTAGGAATGACTGTAAGAATGTAGATTGTCTTATCGGTACCACAGAACACATCCGGCAGCGTGTGTGTAGTTTATGGCTGGCTATCTAGAGTAGAGCGAAGAGGGTTTCAAGTCCGCGTCCCAGTGTTTCTGGCGAGGGTATGTGGTACCGCCTTCCGAGACATGGCAACAAATTTGGGTGTTGGGCATTGAAGTTCAGGGGTTTTTATGTTTAGGATTACCTTGCTCATCAGTGACCTCGCAGACCTGTTACACACTTCCTGATCTCTGAGGCTTCGCAGACTTCCGAAAGAGCGCGGAAGGTTTCCGGATAGAGGGGGTCCTGATCGAGGCCTGTGACGACTCCTCTTGCTCAATCATTGTGTCAGTCAAGGGTTCTAGGGCGCTTCCCAGCGTTGATCCAATAAGTCTTCTTCGATATCCCGCGCTGATGTTCGCTCTGAGGTTCCCTTGAGTCAGCTCAAGAGCTTCTCCAGACACAACCCTGAACCCTGAATCCCAAGCCCTCAACCCAAGGACAAGCTAAAGTCGAGCTTATGGGTGTCGCTGAGTAAAACATTTCGGTTATCCTGTGCTCTGGCTGAAGGAACCACTTGCAGGGTTTCATATGGCATAGAGATCATCCCGGGATTGCTTATGACTTGTGGCCCCCTGAACCCTGAAACCCTAAAAGTTTTGCCGGGATGATAGGTATCTAAGTTTTGTCGTGGTATGTCGGAGAGCCTTTTAGGGTTGTTCGCAAGCGCGCTCGCGAGGTCCTGCACCATAGAATCCTTCTTCGCCCCTTACTCTAAACACCCAAACCCCCAAACCCCCAAACCCTCAACCCAACCCCCGAAACCCCCAAAGTCAAGAATGCCCCAAACCCTCAAACCGTAAAGCCCAAGTCCCAAACCATGAGCACTGAATCCCTGCATCAGAACATCACGCAGCCAGAAGCTCTCTTTCTGCAGCTTCTCGGCTGTAGGTAGGCGACTGCGGGTAGAGGGTTTAGGCTTAGGGTTAAGAGGTATTGTGGAAGAATGAAACCCTGCACCACCGTAAGTCCCTTGAATCCTTGCAGTTGCTCTAGCCTATGGACCTTAGGTGGTGCAAGATTTCCTGCATCAACAGCCAGATTGAGGGTATGGTGACCTGGGTTTACAAGTTGCCTGAAGTGGATGGACTCGCGAAAATCGGAAGCCCCATTTTGAACCCCTATGCCTCCAACTGCTAGGCTAGTTCAGGCGGATGGTGCGTTCAAGCTTTGCTTTGGAGAAGGGGGAGGGGGCGGGAAGGTTTCGGGTTGGAGTTGGAGATTGAAGGTCTAGGTTTTGGAGTCCAGGGTCAGCTGTAGGCTGCAGGTTCAGAATCAGGGCTCTAGGGTTCCAGCTCTAGAAGATAGCTTTCTGGAGCTTAGCGTGTCAGGGTTCCTACCAGCCCCTCAGAAGTGATATTGGAGTACTCGAAATGCATATTCCTTGTAAAATCCTGAAGAGGGACTCTACAAAGCCTCTGTAATCCTCATATGAGCCATGGTCTAAACTCCTAGTATCCCTTAACAACCCCAATAATGGTCCCGCATACACTCCCCTAATCTCCCCTATATAACCCTCTGTAAGGAGTTGAGACTATAGTACATATATCCTAGCGTCCTAGAGTCTTTGAGGGGCTTATTTTGGGAAGCCCCTCTTCGTTAGATTGCCGCAGTGAGCCCAGGCTCGATACGAACATCGATGGCGAGCTGAGCGTGAATGAGTAAATGCCTCTGTGTTGTGCTCGCGAGCATGGGTTTGGGGGTTCAAGGGTTTAGGGTTTAGGGTTTCGGGTGTAGGGTTTCGGGTGTAGGGTTTCGGGTTTAGAGTTTAGGGTCTAAGGGATTTCGTTTGCAGAGCCCCTGGGGCTGACTAGGTCAATCCACCCTAAAGTAATAGCCCCTAGACATGGAGTTAATAGGCCCTTAATATCCCTACAATAGTTCCTTATGGTACCCATTACTGGGTGCGGGATTGACCCGGCTTCATCCTATTTCCAGGTTTGCACTCTAAGCTCTTTTGACAGGTTCTCACGGATTGGAGACATCTTCCAAGCTCTGAGTCTGGCGGTCTGAGCCTCAGCCATGATTTTCCTTCAGTGGAACACCAACCTGCCCTTTTGTCCTTCATATGAAAGATTTTGCATATTAGGCCAGATATTTGGAGGTGTATAGTCCATGTGAGCTATCGTCTAAACTCCTAGTATCCCCCTTGATAACCCCTATAAAGCTCCCTTGTATAGTCCCCTTTCTTAAGGAGTTTAGACTATAGTCCATATGATGGTTTGAGGAGCAACTGCGAATTCATAGACTCTTTGACTTCCTCAGATAAGGGGAGCTGCGGGAGACTTTCTGCTGAGGTCAGAGAGACGCGCATGGCACAGGAGATGCTGAGCAACTTGTTTACTCTGGTGGCGAGTAGTCAATGAAGAAATAGTTTAGATGGGCGAGTACACGGCGTTATGTATATATATATATATACCAATATACACACACATATATATATGTATGTATATACATATATTGACTACTGTAGGATCTATTCCTCCACTCTTTGCTAACTACCAGTAAGTTTGAGGTAAGCAAACCCATGCCTCGCACTTAACCGCAGATGGTAGTTTCCTTAGTGGGGACACCCCAATATGTACCCCAATATACTATAACCATGGGTTTAGGATTTGGGGTTTAGGGTTTAAGGGTTAGAAGGTTTAGGGATTATTATGGGGACCCCCCCAGAAAAGGACCAGACCCCTCGTTTTGGGAACTCCTCAGAAGTCCAGGAGACAGCAAGACGACTCCAGTCCGTACCCAAGCAGCAGGTCACCCCTGAGGCCAGACACCAGCTCAAAGTTTAGGGTTTAGGGTTGACAATTGTGGAAAATTGTATCGCACAATGATTTCAAGTTTTCCACAAATAATGCGTGAAAAACGGGAAACCATTACAGTACTGGGTATGTTCAGCTGACTTGCAAGTCTAGCTCACCTGAGCGAAAGGTTTGCAACGCCAGAAACCCGCGGCAGTACTACTGCAGCTTCGACGCGGACTGCAAGCAGGATTGCAAGGCTCCGCTTTGCCTGACAGCATGCTTTCCCATTATCCTGAACCCCAAACCCTGAACCTTAGATCCTAAACCCTAGATCCTAAGCCCTGAAGCCTAAGACTTAAACCCTAAGTCCTACACCTTAAATCCTTTACCGCACGAGGCGTGTGGATGGAAGAGCGCAACAGATCGCGCTTTCTCCATCTGCGTGCAGCCTTCACCGGAGGCCAGGCTCTTCTGCAGTATTCCTGGGGATCTAGGGGTTTAGGGCTCAGGGTTGTTAATCCCTCATATATTGTCTATGAAGCCATAGTTTTTTTTTGATTCTGTAGGGCCCCCCTAAATCTATCTCAGCTGGTCTGCCAACCTCACGGTCGGCTTTTGTTCCCCACTGCTGCTGCTGATACTGCTACTTCCACAGGAGCAGTACTAGTAATAGTAGTAGTCGTTGTCGTCCTTCTTCTGCTGCCTTGTGCCTAGCTGTGCTTCACAGGTCTGCCACGCCGATGGCGGCCAGGTGCCGCTGCACCCGATGTGTGGTTTCTCGAAGCAGGGGTTGGTCTGAATACCATGGATCTACACACACCTCTCTCTCTCTTTTTCTTTCTTTCTTTATATGGGCATTGTAACTGGATTATTGTTCCCTTGACTTGATTGAGGATTATGTTGGGATTCCTTGTGCCAACCAAGCAAGCAGGGTATTTGATGAAGGAAATCTTGTACCACCTAAGAAGATTACAGGTACCTAGGGGTTCCAGGATTTCCTGTGTCAACTTTCAATTACCTCTGCCGAGGAAATCCTGAACCCCGCAAGGGACTCGAGCTATTGCAATACCCAGTGCAGGTACTTGGGGTGGCGCAGGATTGCAGAGTTGTTCTTCATCCGTGTGGCCATTGTTTCTGAGAATGATGTTGTTCTTGCTATTTTCACGGTCGTACGTCCGCTGGGCCTTATTTGCTGCATTTTCATTGGCATTATTAGCAGCAGATTTTAACAGTACTTGTGCCATTACTTGTACTGGTACTAAGGTGGATGGGGGAAACCTGGCACCACCTTATAGTGGTGCGAGATTTTCTACATCCTCCGCAAGAGCAGTAGTGGTGCCGCAGTACCTGCCCTTCTGTGGTGC
Organism: Symbiodinium pilosum; assembly: GCA_905231905.1. NCBI lineage: Eukaryota > Dinophyceae > Suessiales > Symbiodiniaceae > Symbiodinium > Symbiodinium pilosum. The sequence continues at coordinate 43,021 of CAJNIZ010044887.1, forward strand.
TTCAGGTTCATTACGAAAATTGTAGTTCCTGTATAAGTTCCTATCGTAGTATGCCATAGTATGGCCATCTAAATCCTCAACTCTAAACCCCAAAGCCCAAACTTTTCAGGTGTTCTGCCCCTCAGACGAGATGTGCCATCCACCTGGCGACTGCAGCAACTGCGTTGACAGGCCTGGGAGTCTCTGCAACAGCATCCTCTAGGATGCAAGCTACCGTCAATATAAGCTGTAGTCTAAACTCCTTAAAAGGGGTTCTACAGGGGATTCTATAGGGGACTACCATAGGGCTTACTTTTGGGGATGCTAGGAGTTTAGACTAGCTCATATTTGGGTTGCCAAGGGACCACTCGGGATTAGCATTACCAATCCGTCCCTGATATACTCCCTGATAGGAACCCAGGCCCATTATTGACATGGGAAATATGAACTGTGGTCCATACTGTTGATGGAGGAAAACCTTGCGCCCTAAACTACTGCAATTCCTTGGACTTTAGGGACATGAGGTTGTGCAAGATTACCTCCATCCACAGTATGTGATGTATGGGTTTAGGGTTGAGGTGTAGCATCATTGTTGTGGATTCGTTGGATTCAGAAGTTAGCTTTTGGGGCGTGAGATATAGGGCTTAGTATGGTATTGGATGTAGCGTTTATGATTTCCGGCTTCGAGTTGAAGCCCTCGGTGTTTGGGCCTAAGCCCTAAACCCCCAAGCATATTTTCCACAGCCAGGAGCCCCTTGCATACCCTCATCAGAATGTAGTGCTTCTTACCGCCCTTTAGAAGGACCACGAGCTTGAGAGCCAGAATCCCTATGATAATCCAAGAATCACTGCAAGTCATACATATCATTCTTCATACAGTTCCTAACCGTAAGCCCCAATCCTAAACCCGGAACCATGAAGCCAAAGTAATTACAAATTGTATTGAGCAGAAGCACGCTCAAAATTCACTCAAAGCTCCCGACCTGAACCCTAAAGTCTAAACCCTATACCAATGCGCATACCATATCGCCAAGCAGCCCAAGAACGAGAGAATCAGAGTTGATAAGGACATTATGGGGATACCCTTCAGAGATTCTGTCTGGATAAGACTGAGAAACCCGAAGCCCTACCTAGACTAACTTTAGACCCTTGAAACAAGGTAAAGATACCAAACAACATGTTTCTTGCAGAACCTTTTCCTAGGTACTTAGGCTACTCTTGGTAAACCCTAAACCTTTAACCGTGAAGCCAAGAGCTTTCTTTGCAGGACGATTGTGGACCACGCCCAGCACGTGTGCCTAGCACTCTGGTGGCTCGGCCGAGTATGTCAAGGGCTCCTGGGAGGGACCCCAGGGTTTAGGGTTTAGGGTTTAGGGTTTAGGGTAGGGTTTACTTGGAGGCCCATGGGACTTAGTAACCACTTAGAACTGGGCTTATAACCCTTCTTGTAATCCCCTTAAATGGGTTTATAGGGGTTACCCCAATTATAAGTAGTGTTCTAATCCCAGTTTATAAGTAGTTGCTAAGTCCCATGGGCCTCCAAGTAGGGTTTAGGGGACCTCTAGACTGGGTTTGAGTCAGGATATAGGGTTTAGGGTTTAGGATATTGCTGGTAATAGTTCTTATCTATTCGGCACCGGAATACCTTTGTAGCCGTATAGTGGTTAGAAGACATGATTTTTTGGGGGCCTTTAAATCTATCCCAGTAGAAGGGGCCCCTAATCCCATAACCTACAGGCGTTCCCAATAAGGATCTCTCCGTCCTAAAGTCCCCGGAGTACGATATCATCAAGTAGCCAGCTTGACTCAGGGCCTGAGGCCACAATTCATAAAGGACATGGGTTCGTCAGAGTTACCCCTAAGGAATCCTCAAAAGGGACCCCCCCCATAATTTTCCTTGCCTCACATAACCCAGACCCCTGATTAATAAACCCATCCTCCTAAGAGGGATTACAACACGGATCCTAATATTAAGGCCCTTAAAAGGATTGGGCTTATTCATCGTGGGTCTACAGTATATCCAAGGGCCCCTTTTTCGAGAATCGCTCTAACCTTAGCTGCCTTAGCCTTGCCGTTACTTGGGTTCTGGATGCTTGCGGCTTGCGCCTGCCGCACCATGCACCCCTTAGAGGGGGGGGGAATTTAGGGAATTATATAGGGGAGTACTACAGGGGTTATTAAGAGGGTCCAGGCCTCCCATTTTCAGAAATTCCTGCTTGTCCAAGGTTAGAAGTATGGGCCCCTAATATCGCCCATAACCCTTTTGGCAAGATTCTAGGGACCCTTACCTTTAGAGCTTCGAGAAAGGCAGTCAAAACTTGAGGCCCAAGCGTGCAGGAATCCCAAACCCTACTTACTGCAGGTTAGAAGGGAATAAGGGAATATCATCCCTATACAATCCCTATATCATATAGTCCCTCATTCCCTACTACCCCCCAGTAACGCCAAGCCCTAGATCCTGATCCGTCGATTAAGGGCAGCATCTTGACATGGGGCTTTCCCAAAACTAGGCACCTCCGTATACATGGGAAATGCTCTAAATTCAGTGGAGTCCCGAAATTTCCACAGCATAAGGTTCAGGGACTCGGGTTTGAATTGCGAGTTCAGGCTTTGGGGCTTAGCGTTTAGGGGTTTTAGGGTTTAGGGGTTTAGGGTTTAGGGGTTAAGCGTCTATGGGTTTAGGGTTTAAGGGTTTAGGGGTAGGGGTTTCCTTGTGTTGGACAAGTACGGGTCGTTGAATCTGGGTTCTCAGTTTAGCATGAGTCACTATACAGCAATTGGGGCACCCCAAAGCACAACTGGACCCTGTCTTTCTTTGGTTGCTGTGGAGAGAGGAGCCATGATTCTGAGAATTCCCAACCAGCATACAGGCTGTTGAGGGACAAAATCTATCATGACCTTAGGTGCACTATTCAAGCATATTTCCTGCGGTTTAGACATAGCGTCATGCAAGATCTTGCCCATCAGCTGTTGTACCTTCCTCTCCTCCGCTCTCCTGTTGTCTCCTCTCCTCTTACGAGTTGGGCCTTGTTCTGACCCTCAGAAAAATATTGGCAGCACGCTCAAACATAGGGTAAAGAGGAGCGTTTTTGCTGCGGCTTTGTACCACAGTCTACGTTTCTCTTGGAGGGTATTGCTCATGCTCGAACCTTCCCCACAAAAAGTGCCTGCTCTCGCCCAGATCAACATAGAGGCTAAAAAGGGGATCCTACAAAGGCTACTGCCCTTTTAAGAGGGAGTTCTTTGGGGCTCCACGTTTGTTTGGCGTCGGGTACTCCTGCTTACAGCTGACCCTGACACCTGCTGCTCCTTCTTACTGGGGGTTAGTAGGGAACACATAGGGGAACAAATTATATAGGGATTATATCGGGAGTATACTCCCTTACTTATTCCTTACCTTAAAACCCAAAACCCTAAACCCTCTATTATATTTCCTTATTCCCTACCAACCCTAAACCCCACCATATATTGCCTTATTCCCGAGCCTAAACTCTAAACCTGGAACCCCATCACATATTCCCTTGCCTAGCCTAGGTGGGATCCACAGCCTCTGACGGAGTGGACCAACTGGGTGTGTCGCTGGCGCAACAAGGTGCGAGGCTGAGTTGTCCCATTGTTTGGATTTCAGGAGATAACGGGATTTATAGGGGGCTATACAAAAAGTGTTCAGTTCCCTTTCTGCCATTTCTTCTATTTGGCAATGATGTACTGGTTCCCACCTCCTTTTCCCATGCATGCAGAAGATGCAGAAGCAAAAGGACCCTACACACTTTAATTAATGTACTTGAAAGGACTCAGCAACAAAAACACGCGGGTGAGTTGTTTTGAAAAGCAGGATGTGCCACTTGAACCAGGTAGGCATGCCGTGCATCAACGACCAGGACCGTGCGTTTGCACACGTGCATGTGGGGATTTCTCAAAATTAGGCGTGCATATAATGAGGGTTACAGATTTTGTCCGTCTACTTTTGGGCCTGCATATGTATGGCAACTACCATGTGTGGTAGCATATGGGGTAGCGTCGGCTAGAAGTAGAATTCCTGGATCCTGCACGGACCACGTACTCTCTCTCTCTCTCTCTCTCTCTCTCTTTGTCTGTCTGTCCGTCCGTCCGTCTGTGTCTGTCTGCACATGCACAGGGTAGGTTTTGGGAGGACGTATAACAACTACATCTTGATGGCTTGATGGGGACACCTATGGTTCACAATTCATGCCACGGATTGTAGCTGCTGCATGGAAGGGCTGCTCATCATTCTCCCTACATCCCCATACCCTCATGAGTGCCCCTGATCCTTCAAGCGCAACAGTGGGTGGGCGGAATGTTGCGCCCCTTAAGATACCTAGGCTACCGTAATCCGATCATCTCCTTTTAATACACATTGTGGTGTATCTTCCAGTCTGCGGAAGGACTGCATCTATGGCATGCGCAGATGTCTGGATGGTGCTTGCATGCCGTTCCAGCCGTGTCTGCCCCAGCTCCAGAGTCATGGCGACGTGGTGCCGTGTGCAACCTCATCCTGTAGTTTTTTTTTTTTTTTTTTT
>CAJNIZ010044888.1:10685-22275 GCA_905231905.1 Symbiodinium pilosum
CTTCGAGAACTAACCAGCACCCTGCGTGGAAAGCACTTCGTTGTCATGTTGCTTACTGTTTTCTAATGCCGCCTCCCCCATATTTATATTGGCAATTTAAGCAAACATAGTTGGTAGGGGGGGGGGCGGCTAGTAGTAGTGGCAGCAGTGGTAGCAACAAAAGCAGCAGTAGTCGTCGTCGTTGTCTTCGTCGTAATGACTTGTCGTACTACTCCTGCTTCATCTGAAGTGCTTGATTACATTCACTGGTGTTAGTAGGGAATAGAGGATGGATCCGTATAGCGGCCTGTATTGTTTATAAACACCTGGTAATCTGCAAGTTTCAATGTTCATCTCCAATCCTTCCCTCCTCACAACCAGCAAGATAACGTAACCTCTATATCTCCCTATAACTCGCCCCTTCCCGTTTCATTCTCCGTTTGCCCTTCCATTTACCTTTTCCACTCCCTACTAACAAACCAAGTAAAACCACAACCACATTAAAAAACCTATAAGAACTTCAGATATGAGCCCTACATTGCCCCCACATAGGCCCTAAATAAATCTCATGTTGACCATCTATAGACCCTAAACCTTTGTAGACCCTCAAGAAACCCATGTTCACCCCTATAACCCTCTGTAGAGCCTAATATGCCCTACATAAATAGTAGCTCCTTTCATCCCCTCCTACCAACCAATAAGAAGTACATTCCTAAACCCGATTGCCCACTTCCGACAAGTTGTTCAGAATTTGTGCTGCGCACACCACAGACGGAGACGGGGCAGGCGGTGCAATCTTTAATCGGTAATCTGCATCAATCCGAAGATCCCTTGCGTGCATCAAACCCTAAGCCCTAAACCCTAAGCTCTAATCCCTAAACCCTAAACCCTAAATCCCAAACCCTCAATCCTAAGAAGTATTTGGTTTGCCAAGCCAAGAGGCTCTCCAGACTTCTTGTGGCGGACCTTGGTAACCTGGCCATAGGAGCCTGCAGCAGCAGAAGTGGGTGGGTTCTGCGAGGGTAATTTAGCATAGGGATATAGAGGGTTTAGGGTTACAGGATTATAGGATTATAGGGATTTAGGGTTTAGTATAGGAATATACAGGGTTTAAGTCTTAGACACGCGCATCGCACAAGGCAGGCACGGCAAAGAAAGTCTTGGTCGGTTTAGGTTTTTGGGTCTAGGGGTTTAGGGTTGAAGCTCTCAAAAGGGGATATGGATGATATGGAGGGGTAATTATAGGGATCCTGTCAAGCGTTATGCTCCAGAGAGATAAGGACATATGTGCGCCCGACATAACTCCTTGTATAATCCCATGCCATGGACAACTTGGGGGGGTACCTGACGCAGGATAAGGAAAGGTATCGCTTTTGGGCGGGTTCAACCACAACACAGTCATGGTGCTTACATTTGGGGGGTATCACACCTAGACGGCGGGGGGTGTCATGTGGCTGTTCATTCCTGCGCGGTGCCTAATATTAGATACTCCCCATTGTGCTTGGGGAGTATTTTTAATATTAGGGCGGGATGGGGGGTGTTTAATATCGGGGGTGCTCAAAGGTGTTGGGGCCCAGGATGGTCTAGGGCTTCCGAGTCTGTACATTATTCAGGGTGATGGTAAAGTCCACCTTACCTAGATAGAATATGGGGTATATGGGGTTCTTATTAGAATATACCCAAAGCCATATCCTACTTAAGGGGACTATCTGCACAGCGGGGCACGCCTACTTCTGGAAATACCCAAATGATGAAGCCTAGCTTGGGGCCCTTGACAAAAGCACAATCTCAACCTCCCAAGGCGAGACAGGGTTACAAAGCTTGTGCGGAAATTTTGAAGCCCCTGAATTCTAAACCATAAGCATCGAGGAGAGCCTCTTGTTCTTAGGCTCAGGAAATGGGGATGGGTTCCGCGGCTGTCAGCAATTGTGCGCAAAAGATGATTCTGCCCACCAAAGCAGCACCAACCTCGCAAAAATTGAAATCTTGAAATCCTCAGCCCCGCACCTAAGAACTGACGCCCTGGAGAAAAAAAAAGGCGTCCAATAGTCGATCATGACTTACCTGGACCCTCCATGTCCTTCCTTTTTAGGGTTCTCTCCGAAGACTTCCGAAGCAGGTAGGACATGCGCGGTCGAGGTAGCGACTAGTAGGACTTAAGGTTTCGAAGTTGGGTTCCGGGTCCAAGTCAGACCAGGCAGCCATTGCCAATAGGATCTCCGACAGTCTCAAAGTTGGCTGGGCTCTCTTGTCGCCACATCTGAATGCTGGCGAGCCTTGTGCGTGTACTAATTGGCGATAATGGCAAGCTACGCTGGTCTACTTGCAAGAAGGAGCGTTTGGGGCAGTTTTGAGCCGCTGTAAAAATGTGTCTCCCAATTATGTACTGTCATAAACACAAGCTGTCCAGTTACGCGTGGTACTGTCAAAAGCATTTTCTTCCTGGAGAGTTTCTGGGGTCGGGGTCACCTCTTACCTTGTAAAACGTCGTAGAAGCGTAGGGCACTTATAAGAGCCATCTTGTTTAACAGAGGAACCTCAAGAATCACCGCAGCTGGATATTCCAAGTTTCTTGGGATAGGGTTACTAGGTTCCCTTAACAAGGGTACCCTTTTTCGTAATATTCAGCTTTAATAAGGAGACCCCCCCAAAAAAGGAAAAAGGGTACCACTGGGGTACCTAAATTAAGAGTTTCCCATTGTATTTCTCATTGGGCTTTCGAAATAACAACCATCCACAATGATCCAGAGGCAGGGCAGCTACCACAACCACAGTCACATTTTCAGGCAGGCTCCTTTCACGATGCAGCAGTAAAATCTGTAACGGGTACATCTTGGGATCACAGCGCGAAGAAATGCTGAGTAGATTCGCAGATCAGATCTAAGCAGTCTCGCACCATGTGTGCTATAGTCTAATCTCCCAGCACTAGCCCAGCAACCCTATAATGCTCGCATATATAACCCTCCTGGAAGGAGTTGAGACCCTCACGCAGATGCTTTGCGGAAGGGGACCGGGTGTCAGCAAATGCCTCGAGTAGGTAGGGTGTAAATTCCCTAAATAGGGGGAGAGCAATATAGACCCCTAAAACACTGCAACCCCTTTTTGTATGGGCACCGAAAAAACTACACATACATTTGGGAAAGCCCCATTCAATCTTCAAATGTCTTGCGGTATAGCAATGGAGGTCTCAACATGATCCTGACACGACAGGACCCCAGATAATTACCAACTTGATGTGAAGTCTAATTGAGGTACCCTCTACTATAAACAATGAGGAATCTGGGACGATACTATTGGTAAACATCCCTAATACCCCCTCCCCCCCTGTCTAAGCCCAGCTTCCATTTAATGTCCCATTTTCGTCTCCAATTGATTCTCCATTCTTGTGGCAGTCGCTACATTTTGCACTTGTTCCAGGCACTGCCTAAATAACACGTGCTTCCTTTTGGAATCTATTGGTCCGCAGCTGCTCTCTGACAACACCTTGCTTCCGAGATGCAATGCACTCTTTCGTGCTTCGCTTCCCCCTGGCGGTGAGCTGCCTCCAAGCAGAATGAGGCTGAGGTTAACGGAAGCAAAGCAAAATGTAATTTGGATAGATATCCATACATCCGTCTGCATACACATATTCTTGAAGTTTCCGGTGCATGCATGTGTGACATTAAGTGCACTCAGGAAGTACTTAATTAAGCAACTACGTTGTCGCAGCTGAAACCCCTGTTTAGCCCTGTGTCGTGAGTTGCATCGAAGCGCCAGCCTCCACTGCCTCCATTCTTCGGTGTCTCATCAGCACCCTGAAGGTGGATTGGGATACAGGCTCTTCCCAAGTGCAAGGTGACCTCTATTTCATGCTAGCCCTCGCATTGCGATGAAACTGCCCACGGCTTCTGCCACTTCCAAATGACATGGAGCCAGGACATGCGAGAAGATTCCGCATAATTTCCTGCAAACTGCGCAGGAAGAGCGCAGTAATTGGTTTTTACACAAACAATTTTAAAGAATCCGTGATGCAACCATTGTTGTGTCGCAAGATAAGAACACCAAAGCCCAGCCCCAGAATTAGAATACACTTCGTTGTCAAAACCGCTTGGAATGCATGGCAGCCCCCCTGGTCGCAGGCCGGCTACCTTCGTCGCCGACGCTGTGGCGGAAACCTATCATACAGCAGCGTTTCAACATCTTTCTGCCAGCTACCATCACGCCTCATGTGTAAGCATAACAATGGGCAGTGTTCATGTCGACAAGAACCCCAAAAAGCACTTGTAGGGACCTGCCGCTCGTCCATACAATAATAGTAGTAATACTAATCATCGCAATAACTCTAAGAATAATACTAACAGTAAAAATGACACTATTACCGCTAATAACAAAATGAACATAGAAAATTCAAATAATCTACATGTGGTAGAAATGATAGGGTTCTCTGATGTCTCTGTCTTTCTGCCGGGCCTGGGGCTGCGCGCCGAAGTCGACCGGCCGCGTCCTGGATAGAGCGACAGCCTCAGGGAACCGAAATGGCTTTTGGCTTGAGGCTGCACCCGCAGCTACTGAACTTGTGGTGGTTTCGGTGCTTTGCGCTGCAGGGGTTCAGTTTGACGGCTGCTGACACGGCCCGTTTGCAGCAAGCGTAGCTGGTTGAAATGTACGGTAACACTGCGCACGCTGCAGGTATGATAAATGGATTCGCTGCTCGCGAAGGCTAGACAAGGAGTCCTGGAGCATTTCTGAAAACAACAGCTCCCCCATACAATTGGTATCATCAGCTCATTGTCGGTCACAACACTTGTGTGGCAATCTCTCGGTCTCCCAGCTGTGGCCTAGCTGCTCCTTCAACTTACAATACTGCCACCCCCCCTGAAAATAACATGGACCTGCAACAGCACTCAACAACTGATGCCTGCAAAGGTTTATGCCAGACTATACTATACCCATGAGCATCTGACTCTAGGGATACAAATAACAGTAATGACAATACTGATGCCTACGCGTGCCCTGAAATCTATAAAGTATACTTACTTGGATGCCTAGGGTATGGGCTCCACGTTTCTTAGCGGGACAAATTTTTCTTACGGATATCCCAGATTCTCCCCTCAAGGCTCCAACAACATCCTTTTGATATCTTACATGGGAATTTCCAAAACAGACTGCCTCAATGTAAACCCTGATTAACTTACACCCGCCCTTTCGACAAGGACTCCCTCATTTCTGAAAACCCGCATACAATTCCCAGAAAGTCCCTATCAAACCAAGACCGGTGACTGGCACCTCTTGAGTTTTGGGGGTATGCCTTAGGCTGTCACACCATCAAGCAAACTATAATGGTGTTTATGTTGTTTTTCATTTTTTTGGGGGGCTTTTGCAGCGTATCGGGCCTCAGAGTTTGGTGGAAGCCGCCACCCCTGTTGCAGCCCTCACTCGCCCCAGCCAACCAGACTGATTTGCTAGCTACCTAGCAAAGATTAAGGCCTTTCAATACCCTGTGAGAAACGAACCCAAAACGCGCATCTGACTCTCCCTTGAAGCGCCCTTAACCAACTACAAGCAAACCGCAACCTCTGCAACCCACTCCAAGTCCAACACCCTCATTCAACTGTAGACTTCTTCACCTTTAGATGTACCATACCACGCCCATGGACCCACAGAACAGCTTTGAAGCTCTGCAGAATTCCCAGCGGCACCTCCCCACCACACCCAGAAGGACCGTGCCAGGGTTGCTGCTAAGGAACTTAAATTAAGTTACCATAATGGGTAAAGTAAATAACAGGTAATAGGATTGCCACGATATAGGAGCATTAATTAAGTTACCCTCATGGGCAGATATATATATATATAGTAAATAAGAGGGTTGCCTCGATAGTAACTTAAATTAAGCTCCTTGAATCCCTATATTCCTCCAGTCTTCCATTTCGTTTTCCATTTTACTTTGCATCTGATGCTCCATTTCAAGGGGATAATATAGTATCATAAATTAAGTTCCTTAACAGCAACCCTAAACCCTAAACCCTCAACCCTACTACCTGGGCTTTCTGAGGCGGTCACCACCAGCTGGCCGGTACCACTGCGCTCTCCGAGGCCGCTGTTTTTGCGAGCTTCTAGGTCCTGCTCTTTCGGGTTTAGGGTCTAGGGTATAGGGTTTAGGGTTTTAGGGTTTAGGGTTTTAGGGTTTAGGATTTAGGGGTTAGGGTTTAGGGTTGAAGGATTTAGGTTTTGGGCTTCTAGCAGCAGGTTTTGCATGGTAGCTGGCGGGGCCCTGCAAGAGGTTGTTCTCTGTCAGTTTTGAGGGCTTAAAAAGCAGCTTAAAAGGACCTATGCCAGGTTTTGCATTTTTGGGGGGCAGTCTCCTGGAACCCAAGTCGTGTAGAACTATGCGTTTGTTTGACACTTTTTTGTGCTGGTTCTGGACAGTTATTTCCCCTACTTGTGGGATCCAAATGGTACTTTCCCAAAATTAGGGTACCCCAATATAGACCCCAATATTCTATAATCCTTAATATGGGGACCCCCAAAAAGGTACCCCTAAGTTTGGGAAACTCCCAAATAGAGAACTTTGTAAATTTGGGCCTTCTTTGGTCCCATCCTTGTAGAACGTCCCCTGGGCTGCTCCTCAGAAGCTTGAACTGAAGTACCCAAATCTAGACAATGGTAAATAAAGGGACTCTACCGGGAACCCCAAACCGGGAACCTCAAGAATATAGTAGGTATATAATAGGAATATACCTACCAGGGTCCTTATGTTCCATTATATTCCTGCTATATTCTTGGGGTTCCCTATTTGGGGTTCCCAGTAGAGTCCCTTTATAGACAACTCCGAAAACACAACCGCAAACCGTGTAGGTTGTCTTCTTGAAGGAACTTAACTTAAAGTCTTGAACTCTGTAACTGCAGCCCATTATAGCTGTGCTTCCAACTAACAAGCCTGCCAGGTGTTCTGGACCCCGGCGTGGATGAAATTGTCACGGTTTTAGGGTCTAGTTTTTTGTTTTTTTTGGGTTTGGTAGGGTTTACAGTTACAACCTTATGGTGACTTTGTGCGCCTTGGAGGGATACGTACAAGGAGCTTGCTTGGACCATCGGAGTCAACATGCTGTTCCTGAAATCTGAAAAACAACGGGGATTACGGGGATTCTGCAAGGCTCGCAAAATAGGGGCCTTCGGGAGACGGGAGGAGGGAGGAGGGAACTGGATTATGGTCCCCTCAAAGATTATGTAGGGATGATTTCGAGAGAGAGAGAGAGAGAGAGAGGGGGGGGAACCCCAGATGACCCGTATAGAAATAATCGAACCTCAAATAATCCTTGGTATACACCATTTTTTCCAAATGTACAACCCACATGTAAGGAGGGTCCTCCTTGATCTGGGCAGCTTGCGGGCAAACGAACCTTGCTTGCTTTGCTGAGGCCAACATCCCAAACAGATTCCAATGAATGGCTGTACTTCTAGCTGATTCTAGCTGTGCATTGCTACACAAACCTTAAGCCCCAAACCCTGAAACTGTGAATACAGTGCCCCAAAAGCGCTCAACAGCGACCTTTGCTCCTTTGCCATCCAGCGACTGGTGTTCCGCATGCCATGCAGAAACAAAGCACGCTTCCGAGCAGAATTCAAGGCTGCATCGGCAAAACCTGTGCTGAAACGCGCTGAAGCACAACAGGTTCCATCAAGTTGGGAACTTCAGCAGCAAGAAGTTGCTTATGCGAGATTTCTCCATGGGAAGCAGTGGGCAGGGCTGCTGTCCAAAGTCATGTTGCACGGAATCACTGGTTTTGCGGACCACTCGATCTAAATGCTCCTTTAGCTGGCTCTCAAGGCAGTGCAGCTGAGACGCAGAGGCGGGCCTGCGCATGCTCAGTCAGCTTCGCAGCAAGCTTCTTACAATAATTACCACTGAAAGCGCCAAGCTCGCGCATCCCCATTTGCCATGAACCCTCTGGCCAACTAGACATAGGGTAGTGCATGATAGAACTCCGAACCGTCATGTGGCTTCTATGGCAACAGCCACAGCCGCAGCATCCACAGCCGGAAAAACGTTGCCTCGAAATGTTCGTTTGCACTGCGGCCGTCCGCAGCTCATCTTTGCAAAAGCATCAACAGTAAGCTGTTCAAGCAGTGAGCTGGCTGTTTTAAAGCACTTGCCAGTGGGCTGCATCCAAGATCATGTATGACCTGACACATACAACCCTCACCCCAAGCCCATCTCAAAGTTGGCTAGGCCTTTATGTGAACAGCTCCTGATCCACCTATCTGCAGCTGTTGTTGTGTGCATGTTGGTGAATGACTAGGCTTTAGTCCACAATAGAGCCACATATTAAGGCCGCGGAGTTCAACCCAAGAGTTGGTCTGACCTGGCCTTGCGGGCCAACATGAGATCCGCTGGGACTTCTGGCCGTCACAGACAGTTCGCTGCATGTACGGTTTAGGGCTTTAGGGTTTAAGTTTAAGGTTTATGTCCCATCATGCCAGGTAAATGTTAGGCGCTTTTCACCGAATCTTCTACGACTTCTGGAAATGTCTTCCAGAATTGAAGCTTGCCTTAGGCCCGCAACTTCAACGCTTAGACACTGTAAACAGCCGCGCCGTCCGAGTGAAGGCCGCCTAAGTCCGATTGCCATCGCCTCCCTGCTTCACCTTTGGTGGCAGCAAGAGTAGAGCGGAAAGCGCTGAAGAGGCAAAGCGCTGCCAAGGCAGCAGCCAAACCTGCAATCCCCTTACTTACTATTTCAATTCGATGTCTACGAAAAATTCTTGGGATTGTAGCATATACTATAATACAAAAAACAAAACATGTCCCAAGGGGATAGGAGAAACGCTGCGTGCCAAAAGCCTGGCTATGCTCGTTCTGCAGGAACCGCATCAAGCCATGGGCAGCTGGGTCGATAAGCTCTTCTTCCATAGACCACCTGGGTCTAAGGATTTAAGTAAGTATGGGCCCCTAATTTCAGGTTTAGGGTTGACGGTCTAGAGTTTACGGTTAGAAGGTTTTTAAGCACTTCTTCCATGGACCACATGTCTGGTCAGAAGTATTGGCCCCAAATATGCCTTTTGGGGGGATTCTATAGACCCCTAAAGGTACATATAGGGTTATAATAGGTATACAAGGATCCGAGGGTTAAGGACCCATACTAGGGGCCCACAGTTTCAACCTTAGAACCTGGGTACAATCAGGGGAGTCGCAACTCAAAAAGGAAGAGAAAGTAATCACATCCCCTGATAATCAATGCCGCCGCCCCCACGCTGATGATAAACATCACCCGGAAATTATCGTGGCACCATCTTCCGGGCAGTGTCTACATCCTAAACCCTTAACCCTTAACCCAAAGGGGCTAAATGACCATCCCAACTTGCCACCTAGCCACATGTTGGAGCACATCCCCTCCTCGTGTGTCGGGGCGGCTCGCCACTGCGCTGCTTCCACATGTTGGATCATCTCCTGGTTCCACGTAGGGTTTAGGATTTGTGGTTTAGGTCCACATTGGGAGACTATATAGAATTAGAGTGTTGGAAGCTCGGGTAACCATCCAGAAGTGCAGGCTCATGTGAGATACCATTTACTTCTGAGAACTTCTAGATTCCTTATACCAATTCAGAAGCATTTACAACTTTGGCCCAGTGTCCTCTTCAGAAGCTTCGGCCGGCAGGCCCATTTCTTGCTCGAAAACCTCTGGCCGGAGAGGGCTGGTAGTTCCCGACATGTGCGGATAAGGACACTCATGGGGATGTAGGTGGTGGAGCCACTGAGCAAAAAGGCGCCCATGGAGGGGCACCATGCCGCCGTGGTGGTCAGCAATGTCTGACAACCGACGCTCCAGGCTTGGGGCAACAGTCTGATTGAGCGTCACGAGGATATCCTGACTCCGTGAATGAACTTGACAAGGAAGCAAAACCTGTTTGATTTTTCAAGGAATCTTTAAACTAAGGAGGTCATGTCGAGAAAGCCTATGTCACTACTATAAATACGGCAGAGCGGACATTTGAGGACAACAATTCTCACCTGGAAGCCAAATACCTGGCCTCCACAGTCGCCTGGTCAGCTTGCAGCACGGTCTCCAGTCCTTGCTTGAAGGCCCATGGGACCTATTGAATAGAGTATAACGGAGGGTATGAGTCCCTTAGATGGGGTTGGTCTGCTCATAACTCCATGTCTATCCCCTGGGCATCTACCTACTGGTGGTTAGCAGGAAATGAAGGAATAAGATACTTATGGGATTATTAGCAGAGAGTGTTTCAGGACTACTACAGGGATCCGACCTTCCATTCCTTACTAATCCGCAGCAAACAATATATACCAATCCCTGCATAACCCATGGTAGTAGTTTCCATTTTCTTTTCCATTATCCCAATATATTAACCCCTATAAGAGTCTTTCCATGTGCGCATCACACTCGTTGATGCAGCAGACCATGTAGTAGCTGGAAGCAGCGATGCAGTTGGAGAAGCCCAGGATGTAGTTTGGAACCACCACGCGCAGAGATTGTGGATCTGTTTCATCAAGGGCACCGATCTGCCGCAAGTATGAGCTACTTTCGCTGAATTGCCACTGGCCGCCCTTGAGAGCCATGCTGTAGAAGTCACTCAAACGAACTCTGCCAGTGCGGGGGTGCTCCTCAATCTGCAGAAGCTCAGCTTTCAAAGCTCTGCATTCGTGACTTTGCCATCGTCCGTATCTTTCATCAACGGCAGCAACAACCTGCGACAGGTCTTGCAAGGAGAGCATACTGGAATTCTCGACCACCTCTGCTTGAACTTCCTGCAGGAAATCCTGTGTTGCTGGCCATGTAGGGTATTGCTCTGGAACCTCTTGGACAAGCTCCAGCATACCTCAGCCAAAGACACCGCTCAATTCGGAAAACTCCAAGCGGCACAAGCTCTACTTCTGACATTTGCAAGTATATCTTCGCTGCATCACCATTCCCTATGCGGGCATGCCAAATCTGGCAGCTATCAAATGCACAGCTGACACACCGCAAATTTCATTCATCAGCAAGCTGCTGCTGCTCTGCAGATCTTCCATCTCCACGCCCAGCACGAAGCTGGCCATATATGCCTCCAGCACTGCGGTGGACTGATTCAGCGTCAATGAACCTGGACCATTCTCGGGAAGATTTGGAACCAAGCACTAATTCTCTCTATAGGGGTATACAGTACCCCAACACAAAATGCTACGATAGACCCCCCCAAATTAAAACCTATTCTGGGAGACCCCCACGTGGGTTGAAAACCGGTTATATGCGAGTTTCCCACGTAGATGTTTTGGGGACAACTTAACGAGTCGCAGCTTTCAAGTTTCGGGTTGAGGCTTAGTAACTGGGGTTTCCCAAAATTAGGGGTACTGTTCCTACAGTAAGGACTACAGTTATTTTGGGTCTATATTGGGGGTCCCCCTATTTGGGAAACTACCGAATTTGGGGTTAAGGTTTTGCAGGGCCAGGGGGACTTAGTCAGCTTAATACCACCCCGTAGGCTAAATACTACCCCCATTCATGACCATCACTTGAGCCATTGTCTAAACTCCTAGTATCCCCCTTAATAACCCCTGTAGTAGTCCCCCTATATAATCCCTTATATATATATATATGTATAACCCTCCTTAAGTTGGGGTTGATGAGCCTGCACA